>APFE030054280.1:0-13335 GCA_000404065.3 Pinus taeda
CTAAACATGCATTATCATATGAGAAACCAAGTGTTTTTCGATCCTACCTGAAGTCCAACGCTATTGTAGTAGTCTAGCTTCGTCGATCCAGATGAGCTCCTCCTTCACTTCGAAACCTGCATACACTAACAATCAAAACGATTACATAACACCTGAATATCTCATAAAACAAAACATATTCAACATATAGACCAAGGAGTATATGAAACAATTCATTAACAACAAATCATTGAGAAGAATGGACTTATTTGTATTAATAGGAAACAAAAGAAACCATTACAACCTGAGCCTTGGTGTTGTGCAAGTTCCTCCCAGGGTACAGCAAGAGTTTTCCTTTACTTTTATAAGCTCACCCACTTCCAAATGAAACAAGAAAGGATGGTAATCTCTCCTCACAAGCTTCTACAAGGAAGTCCTAATTCCAGCAGCATCTACCCTTTGGAATGTTCAGCTTTCAACCTCCACTCCTTTGGCCCAATGCCTGTATTTATAGTGTTCTCGAGGAAGTTATTCAGGTCCAACATCAATGGGATACTCGCTCTTTTGGATGGGGTAGCTCCTCTCTTGATGGGATAAGTTCCTCTATCATAGGGATGCATGAACCATCTGGAGGCGCTCAATACACGTCAAACACTCTTCTAGAAGGCTCTAGAAGTGACCACAAGTAACTTTTTTAAGATGAAAATCACGCCTTTTGACCTTTACAGGAATACGCACCCATCCCTTGACTTACAGAGCATACAAGTACGCAGGTACAATGAGCTTGGGATGCGTACACGCAGGCAAGGTAGAGAGACCCTGCGTACCCAGAGATAAACATGATTTTTAATGACTTTCTCTCTTTTTTTGAAGTTTGACATGGAGAGCAGAGGTATAAGGCTTGACAAGGAGGATAATATGACTATTGATGGAGCCATATTAACTGCAGATAGTCATGGTGACAAATTTCAGTGTAACAATGCAGATGGTTGTTGTTGTTCCAGGAGTATGATTTCGAAGTAATTATGAAGCTAGGGTGATTGAATGTAGGGCCAGACCATCTTTTGCGCATTGAAATAGGACAGGTTCCTACCAATTTGGAGGAAGGACTGCCTGGCGCGCAACTCTTTGTGGTGCGTATAGCAGACAATCACTTTGCAGACATTATCCACTTCCTGACTACATGAACAACTCCAAAAAGATACACTAGTCAACAGAAGAAGTAATTGGTGGTCTGCGTGGCATATTTTTCTATTATTGCAGGCCATTTGTATAAGATGGGATCGGATGAGAAACAGCGATGCTATGTGCCTAATTTTGAACGAACCAGTATCCTAGCGAAATCTCATGGAGGGGCTGTGAGAGGCCATTATGTAGGAAAAGCAACATCACAGAAGATTTTACGCGCTGGTTGTGGTGGCCAACATTGCATAAAGATTCTAAAGCATATTGTAGGGCATGTAATGCATGTCAAAGAACCAGCAGGCCATCAGAAAGGGATGAGCTCCCTTTGAATCCGTAGGTATCATTGCATCCATTTGAGAAATGGGCAATCAATTTTGTAGGACCGATTCAGCCTCTGGGTAAGAAGACGGATGCATGGCATATCATCACCATGACTGAGTATTTGACTAGATGGGTAGAGGCGCGGCTCGTGAAGGACTGTATAGGGGAAACAAATTCAAAGCTCTTATTTGAATATGTATTGACCAGGTTCGGTTTCCCAAATATTTTGATGAGCGATCACAGTACGCACTTCCTCAATGAAAAAATCAGTGCGCTGACAGAGGAGTTCCAAGTTTATCACCGGAAGTGTACGCCATATCATCCTTAGGCCAATGGGATGGTTGAGGCATTTAATAAGATAATGGAGAATGCACTGACAAAGGTTTGTAATGTGTAGAGGAATGATTGGGACGTGTGCGTACCAGCTGTGTTGTGAGCTTATCGAACTACCTGTAAAAAGCTTACTAGTCAAATACCTTTTAGGTTGGTATATGGCGTAGAGGTTGTGATGCCTATGGAGTACATTGTGCCTATTCTATGCATAGCGACATTTACAAGAATGGAAGACTGTAGAGCCTTAGAAGAGCAGCTCGCATAGATAGCAGAGTTGGAGGAAGATAGATTTTTGGCTGGATTCCATCAGCAGGTTCAGAAGTAATGCGAAAAGGCATGGCACGATCGACACATAAAATTGCACACCTTCAAGGTAAATGATTTAGTTTTATTGTATGACAACAATTTTGATAAGTTTCCAGGAAAATTTCAGATGTATTGGTTGGGGCCATATCTTATCAAAGAGATTACCGATGGTGGAGCAGTTCAGCTTGTGAAATTGAATGGAGATCCATATCTGGGAAAGGTAAATGGAAGCCGATTGAAGCCATACATTGGGGATCTGTTCCAATGACTACATGATGGTAGCACAGTCTTAGCACTCCAGGCAGCTGCAAGGAGGCATGGGAATATAAACTACACTACCCGGGTTGTAGAACTGCGCGACAAGGGGTGTGCATGAAACAGGAGGGTGTCACAGTACCTGAATAAGTGCAAAGGGAGATGCACTATAGAAGGAGAGACCATGTAGCATAGCCAGAAAGTGACTGTTACCATCACTGTTCATGATTTGACTGCCATAAGATGGTTAAGAGGAGTGGGTGACAGACATTTAAGGCATTTAAGGTTGAATTTAATAGTGAAATCTTTGGAAATCTGCCTCCATTATAGAATTTATGAATGGATTTTGGGAGGAACGGTCAAATTTGAATTCGAACTTGCGTATAAAATACGTGTGGCCATCAAACAAGAAACACTTTGCAATATGATAATTTCTATGTTGTGTTGTCTGTTGTGCATGAACTGTGAGTTTTTTGAGGATTTTCTTGCAAGCCCCATGTTTGATCAGTATCATGAGTCAGACAGAAAGCTTATCCACAACATCATGTTAGGACCAGGTCCCACAGAAACAACAAGCATTGGAGGAACTATTGCCTATGAGGGAGTTGCTCTAGAGGTTGAGTATGGAGGTTCCATCAGCAGTGCCTACACCACCGAGGTCACCTAGGCTGAAGCCTATGCTGATGAGAGAGGTCCCCAAGCCGAAGAAGGATAAAAAAAGAAGTCACCGAGAAAGCATGCAGTTACATAGGCTTAGAGAAAATAAAAGCTGAGTGCGAAGGAGAAGGGGAAGGTGGTAGATCTGGAGGTAGAGGAGGGCACATAAGATATTAAAATTGAGGAGGTGGACCCTATTTCTACTCTACCGAAGTATATCCCTCCATGCAAGGGCAAGATGAAGGTCACGAAGGACCTAGATGCCGGATAGTTCTCCCTCAACACACCCCTACTGCCAGCGAACATCACCTTTGAAGGTCCGCGCTTGGCGTGGGTCCCACACTTAAAGCTCAGAGACTGGGATTTGATGGACCACGAGTGGTTCCCCCAACTTGCTACTGACACCTTCATGTAGAAGGTTTTCTATAAAGAATCTGGTGTCACTGCATTGGAGTCGGTGGTATGGATTCGCAGAGTCAACAAGTCAGGGTTGTTGAACCTGTTATGGGTGTCGCACTATCATCGTCCAAACATAAAGTAGATTTCCATTAAGGAGCTGTTGTGCATGGTGCATCAAAGGTTCTTGTGGTTAAATGAGCCAATCCCTATCACAGATATGTTGATCCATTGGATCACATTATTACCTGATTCACGACTGAATCTAGCCAAGGAATTTGGTGGAAATATGAGCAAGTGCGACCTCACTCAGAAGATGAAGGACAGGTTTAAACCTCTCAAAACGCCACATGGGTATTCGATTACCAACATTACTGACCCTATAGTTAAGATTTCCACATAGATTCTAGCTGGAAAATTTATGCGAAAGTGCCATGCAGGCGAGGTGCCGGCACCAGTGGTTACATTGGCATCTCAGTACGCAGAGGGCGTACAGTTCAATTAAGTTCCTCGCGAACTATAGAGAGGCATATAATGATAGTAAGACCTTTCAATATTCATGGTTATTTCTCTTAATTGTGTTGGTCGTGTGGGATTTGACGGAGGATAGCCAGTTTCCTCCTGTGGAGAAGGATTTAATGGAAGCAACAAAGTTTGCATCTCTCTGGGCCACAAAAGATGGTGCACGGGTCACAGAGAGCAAAGTATTTTGGATGGTGATGGAGGCAAGCATTCACATGGCCATCAACCAAAAGTCACATTTGTCACCAACCGTGTTTGAGCAACTCTTAGGGCACGCGGAGTTCAAAGTGGACTTCCACCATGTTTACATCCGGGTGCGAAAGGAACCCGAGTAGAAATGGTTCAACTTACCCTATCTAGCTACGGATGATGTTATTGCAAAGGTCATCAAGTTTTGGCCAACAGAGTGGCATTCTCCATCTGATGTGGTTGATGGGACTAGCAAGTCCATGGAGAAACAAAAAAAGGAAGTGGCCAAGCAGAAGGTTTAGCAGTTGTCTGAAAAGAGGAAGAAAGAGACTGGGGAGAAGGCCCACGTAGAAGTGGAGCACGCTACCAAGGAATTGGTAGAGCAGGAAGAGCATGGATTCGGAAGAAGTCAGAAGTCTCCTTCACCCCAAATGAAGGAAGAAGAGCGGTCAAAGTAGGGCGGCAAATATTAGCAGGAGAACACTCCCTTCCAAGTGAAGCGGCACAGGGAGTACGACAAGGAAGGACAACGAAAGAAGTCGAAAGCCACCAAGTCATTGCTAGATCCAATTACCTTGATAGAGGGTGACTTGGATGATATTGGAGATAAGGTGTAGGATACAACAACAGAACTGTTGCAACAGTTTGAGAAGCAGAAAAAGCAGGCACTAAGCACCATCTAGGCAGGTATGCGTAAGCTACAGATCCAAATGACTAGACTCCAGGCAGCTGCAAGACAGAGCACCATCAACCTGTTTGGCACCGTGGACCACTCAAGCAACAGAGATGGTTCGCTCAATGGATCTTCAGGTAGTCGCATTGCCTAATGGAGCTTTGAGCATGAAGGAAACTATTGACAAGGTTATTGTCAGCTCCTTGAAGAATATTGGCCTCAACCTGCCTGTGCTCCCCAGTGAGTTCCTTCACACACTGAAAGCAGGTGTGATAGTAGAAGTTAAGGCTCGTGAGCAGCACGCGCTAAGCATGAACAATGACTACAAAGTCAACAATGAACAAATTTTTGTGGAGAAATCAGCAATGCTGGAAGCATGGAAGAAAGTTTAGGCGCAAAACAAACAAACTGTAGCCGTGGTGGCCTAGGAATGCAGAACAGTCCCTGAACTGCATATCCCGGAGGTACTGCTGGTGGATGCGAAGATCAAGAAGTTTGGTTGTAGGTGTGCGCGACGCGAATGTGGAAGTGGCCAAGGTTTAGTTTGAAATGAACCTGATGATTACAAAGTAAGAGTTCAATTCACAGCCTTCAACTCTGCAAGAGGTTAGAGAATAACACGAAGCCACTATCAGGGATGGAGTCGCAGCAGTGGATGCCGCATTGGTAGATTGCACTGCACTTTTCGAGCAATCCATGGAGGTAGTCATGACACTACAGGAAGATCCCAACCTACAGAGGTTAAACACAAAAGCTCATGAATTGTAGTAGTGGTATGATGAAGCAAGAGCGACAGTGAACACTGTCACTATAGCACAGCAATTGGCCAAGCTACATGAGGCAAAACAGTTGCTCGAAAAACTGGAGGTAGAGCAAAGGAAAGAGGTGGTCCTCAAGGCCAAATTGGGGCCTTGGATGGATAAGTCCTATGTTATCTCTGCCACCATTGAGGAGAAGTTGGAAAACCTACAAAGAATGTAGCAGAAGATCAAGGAAGATAGTTCAGGACCAGCCACAAAGCAGTTGGTGGAGAAAATCAAACAGGCAGCCACGCAGAGCACGAATGAGGTAGCACTAGCACAAGTTGAGTTGGGAGGTCTCTGCAATAAGATCTCTGTGCCAGGAGAGTGACTCGAGGGTGAGTCACGATATTTGTGTTGGGGGCCTGTTGGGACAGGGTCCCCTAGGGTCAATTTTGGGGCAAAAGCCTGGCAAAAATCCAAAGTTTTGTTGTAAAGAATGTAAAGTCTCTGCAAGTTGTGGTCATGGAGCACGTAGATAATAAAGTGTCATAAAGGGTTTTACCCTTCTTTTATGTATGTTGTGTCGACTTGTATAGACATACCCATGGTCCATGGACCATGGGATTGTATAAGTAGGAGAGTCTTAGAGAGTCTAAGAGATAATGGAGAGGATGAAGATGAATGTAATGGGTTTGTAGGCAGAAAAGTGAATAAGTCTTCGAGTAGAAGAGAGGCTCTGCAGCTGTGTGCACAGAGGCCTAGAGTAGAGTCCGTAGTTGATTGCGCGAACCCCTGCAACTGAGTGTGCTAGGTCTTGAGTTTGTAAGAAGAACTGAAGAATTAATAAAGAGATTATTCCAGAAATTCCTGTGTTTGTCTATTTACTTCTGTTATAAATGAATACGCTATTATATTATGATGAACGGTGGGTTTATGAATTAATATTGTATTGATGCGCGATTTTACGTGATTTATATTGTCATGTGAACGTAAGTAATACTAACTGTTTACGCAAAGGATATCTTGTCTCATGTTAAAGTTATCAAACGCTTAAATCGATCTAGGTAAATATAGGATTAAGGGTAATCATAGAGGTGTGTAAGTGGTTGATTCACCTGTTCAGGGTCTGCAGAAGATAGTTGTGAACGTTCACGGAGGTATAGAATCGGATTAAGGGAAGTTATATCGATAAGACCTAAAGGCTTATCGATTTGCACGAAGGCAGGTTTAGGGCATAAAATGACATTACACTAATTATTGGGTGTGGAAACTTGGTTCCAACATCCCCCCATACTACCTCGGGTGAGACTTCGGTCTGCACTTTGCGGGTTGATTACAAAAGGGCCAGTAGTGTAGGGATTTGTTTGGCAAAACAAACTCTGAACCTGGGTCAGGACCCTCTAAGCCAACACAATTATTTTCAGTTTTTTTGACTCAGAAATAGTAGTCAAAGGGACATCTAGTTGATAGATGTGGCAGAGTTAAATAATTTTTGAAAGGGAAGCTAACAGGTTTTGTGAAAACAACTTCAAATCTCTCCATATTCCAAGGCAGAGGATCAACATTAATGAATCGATTTCTAGATTTGAAGGCTGAAGATTTTCCAGCAGTTCTAGATTTCCTGCAGTTTTCCAGTGATTGTTTTTATCTTTAGTTTATTGTTCATATTTTTTCCAGAAATTGTTAGATAATATTTTGTAATCAATTCCTTTTTGGAATCCAAAGTTAATTTAATAGGAAGTTTATAAATATTTTGTAATAAGACATGAAAGGTTGGATTGTGTATGAAGAAAGGAGCTTTACATTAATGTAAGTTGTAGATTGTACTCAAAGTGATCAATTTACATAAATACAGAGAAAGTTTGTTCCAACATTCCCATGTCAAGCAATTGGTGATGTGTTCTTTCATGTAAAATTGTTTATTTTTCTCAATTTCCATATGTTTTTCTCTCCTTATTGTTGCAAGAAAATTAAGGGCTGAATTTGCTTAAGTGTACTCTGCTCTGGCTTATTAACAATATCAATCTTCTCTTTCTGATATTAAGTATAGAATTCATTTGTGTATGCTCTATATTTAATTGAACTAAATACCATTCATCTTATTCACACCGCAAACACTCTATAAGATCCAGGAGTTTTCCTACCCTGCTTTGTTACAACTACTCTGTCATTTTTTGTAATTGATTACCCAAAAGTTCATAACTCCATGCCCAATGGAATTTTCCAGCACCTTTCAACCAAACTTTTGAAAAACCCACTTCAAACTTTGATAACTAGCCTAAGATCTTAAAAAAATAAATCTAAATCATACAGAGAGAGCCCACTTTGAAGCTGGAAGGGATAGATCCCAGATTTAAAAGTGGTTTTTGGTTACCCTTGGGTGTCTCTTTTCAACCTAGGGAAATTACAGAGTGCTAACACCATGCATTGTTTCATTGGAAGCCACCAACAAGAAGTACCCACTCTCTTGTTATGTTTCACTGGCACTCACTAGTAAGAAGCACCCACTCCCTTGCATTATTTCACTAACACCCACCAATAGGAAGCACCTACTCCCTGAAATCAGTCTAATAGCACCAACCAACTAGAGGCACTCACCTTCAAAATCAATGTGAACATCCCTTTCATTCATTTTCAAACTAGATCCACTCCCTTTAGCACAATCTTTAAATTAGCTACGAACAGTTTTCTGTCATCAAAAACACACTTCTTTTGATTATTAGAAATGTGTTGTCATTAATGGAAAAGGTGGTGAATATGAAAGAAAACAAATAAATGGTTTCAAGAAGAATGAATATTGGCTCAAAGAATGGTAAAGGTGAAGATGGAGAAGTTACAATGACTTTGAAGACAATTTTTGTATAGCCGATTATTTCAGTAGCTTTTGGAAAGCGCTCAAATGGATAGAGCTTTGAAAGAGCTTTCTATTGAGGGAATAAGTCCCCTAAGGCTTTGGGTCAGCACCCTAGCAAAGAAGGAGTAATCTACAGCAAGAAACAAGCATAACACTCAGGAAAAATGCTTAAACAAACTAACTATGCGAGGATGAACATACCCAGATGTCCTTCGTTTGGGTAGTTCCAGCCAGGGTTCAAACCCTCTGCAACTCCTAATGATCTTCGAACCTGCAAATCAGCAAATTTGAGTACACATAGCAGCAGATAGATAAAGCATTATAGTGAAATCAACTTTATATCATATAAGTAGATGGTTAGTTATACATTGAAATAGTCATTCATATATAAACCATAACAATAACATCAGATGCATAACCAAAGTTGATATCAGGAACAAGACAATGTTTCTTTTATTGTAGAAAACTATAATCAAAACATGGAAAGAGTTCACTTGAGTCTTCCTCTTTCGGCTCCAAGGGGAACCATCCTCTAGTTCCATCCAATCCCAGTCTTTAACAACCTCCTTCCATAACCAATACCATGATATCTCCAAGCATATGAGAGAACATCAAAACTCAATGAAACAAGGGTTTCCTAAACTTGGGGAAGTGCTTGAAGCATAGGGATTCTTCAAACTTGATCAGGGGATAATCTCAATATAGTAATTCTATCATTTCTCTCCTCCTTAAGGCCTTCCCATTGAAGTCTTTTTATACTTCTCCCAAATTAGTTTTTTAGTTGGGAAACAGTTGGGAACAGTTGGGCCACAGACACTAATAGGTAATCAACAGGTAAAACCCGTGGTCTCCACCCATAGTTAAGGAATTTTTTTTTTAAACTATTTTAAGACATATACATGGGTTGGATATAGATTGACCCACATGTACACACTTTTCTTAAAATATTTGGACCAATTCTGGAAGGAGGGGTTGTGCTAGGCCATAAACCAAGCATCACAAATACCAAGGGTGATATTTGGAGCTATAACAGATTCCCCCTAATATATGAGGTCAGAAGGGGTAAATGATGGCCAAAATGTATTAAGTATATGGAAAGGAAACCTATAAAAAACTAAGAAGGACTTCACCAGATATCAGCCTGCCAAGCCTGCAAAAGAAGATCAGAAAGAAACAACTGTCTGAGGCGGGCATACCCATGCTCAGAGAAAGTAAAGCATGTCTGCATATCAAGTACAAGAGGATCCACTATGTATACAAGTATAAGGAACTGAAATTACATAACAAATCATCTGATCATGATCGAACAAGTGCATGTCTAAATATCACATATAAGAAGATGATCAATGATGCTGAAAGATGAAGTTGATCACTGATGTCAAAAACTAATCCCAAATAGTACCAAATGAACATGATGGAATAAGATGATACTACATCGCAACTCAGATGCCAGCATATAGGATGTCGCTATGAAGGACTGCAACATATAATGTGGAATGGTGTTAACTAACAGAAACAGGAGCAACTGACAAGTGAACCAAAAAATGCTGATGCAACCCGAGGTCTTCACCGACCATCGTGGTACATTTCTACACAATGGGAATAAATGATCTAAAGTCGACCATGTGAGAAATTGTTTGATTACCGATCATTGATTTATACTGTTAACAAACGCGAGACTACTCACTGATAATGATAATGAGAGTCAAGGTACCCAGTACAATCTAACAAGTGTGAATAGATGAGCTGAAGTCACACCTAGAAGAATCTATCAATCAGGAGACAATGATGGTTTCCCACTGTAGATAACGAAGTATTTGCCATTGATGATTGCAAACCCCAAGGTACTACCAAATGGACTCTAGACCTTTGCCCCAGAGCAATGAGTCATAGTCAATAGGGAAAGATCCGCTATAAGGAAGGCATTAAGGCATCCTTCATCAATCTAGCGCAAGTGTACCCGTAGGCCAATAATGTGGAAGGAATTGGACGAAAAAGATGTAGTAACCCCACCAAAACACATTTCTGACGTACACAAGATGTAGCTAGCGCACGATAGAAACCCTCTGAACCAACCAATAATGAAAGCTGACACAGAGGTGAGGAATCCACCGATAGGGTCAACTGGAAACCAAGGCACTGCATGAATCCCAATGTGTGATAATGAAAGCTAATGTCGAACACAAGGGAAACCACTCCATCAAAGACCCATGATACTGATCGATGTTGAGCACAAGATGACCTATCAATAATGAAAATAGGGCCAGGGTGTGGCTCTAGGTCTGTCCTCAAAGAAATATGTTGTCATTGATAAGGACAAGACCCGCCAACAAGAATTCAATGGAGACCTTCTCAAACTGGCATGAGTAAAGGACCAATATAACTGATGTGATGATAGACAAGACACTGAAAACCAGGGATGGACAACTGAAAAATAGGTTAAGAGACACCACAGAGAGGTCGACTCAAGCTTACTTCCCTTGAACAAAAGCATGACTCAATGATGACCATTTGGCAGCATATGATAACTCTGTATAAGTTTGTCATGCAGGAGGCATGAACGAACTCTCTATATGATTGGAAGAGATAACCAATCGGAGGAGAAATGACTCAATAACAAAGTTACGACATACCTAAGTCAAACTAAATCCCACCCAAATGGAGGAGATACTTTCTCTTGAGTGCTTTGTTCAAGGGTGACACAACTGACTCTAACTGCCAACAATATATGGAAATGTTTCCCCTTTCCCGCTCTTTTTGGAATATGTATCTTTTTTGTCTTTTTCTTTAAGCTGGAAAAAGAATAAAAGAATGCTATAGCACAGTGGAAAGAATGAGTGTCAGTGAAACAAATGATCTAGCTCCTGGGATGGAAACATTCCTATGCCCAATGTAGGGAGGCAAAGTTGGTCAAGGACACTCAAAGGGATGTTCCTTCCATGGGTCTGAGGGTGTGTCAAGTTGCAGAAACTAAGGGATTGCAAGTTTGATTTTTGCAGAAGACTTGGTCAAAAAGTGGCTTAAACACGAGTCCAAGTGAAGCCGGCTCAAGGCAAAAAGGTGCAAATGGTCAAAATGCAATGCAATAGTACAACTCAACACAAAGGAGCTTCTAGGGTATAAATCCAGAACGAAGTGAAGAAGCAAAGAGGAATGAGTCTTCAACGCACAAGTCATGGCAGGACTAGAGAGGACTCCTGAGCCTACTTAATGAAACAGCATGGGCAACCAATGTCAGTGAGGTGCTAACTATGATTCCCATGTAAAGGATGGCTCTACCATTGTGTCATGATTTAAAAAATGGTGAGTGAACATGGCTTACTAACCATAACATGATGGGATCGACCCTATGGCAAGTGTATCGACAAATGGAGGCTAGTATGCCAAATGCAATGGAAAAATGGTTTCCCTAACCTATATGCCAGTGAGTAAATGATACCTGCCATGACAAGTCAACAATCATGGAATCGATGTGAATTTTCCGAAAAAGTGTCCAAAATTTCTTGAAAAAACAACCTATTCCTGACAATCCAAGCTCACAAGTTAAAAGATTCATGAGACGAAAAAAATCAAGTTTTGAAAAAATTTGACATTTTCAAAGCTTATAAAATGAATTTTTGACTCACCATTTGTACCATTTGTGTTGAGAGAAAAATCTATGCATAAAAAAGAGCAAACTTGCCCCCCAAAGATTTGGACCATTCAGATTGCCTCAAAATCATCAAGTAACCCCCAATTCTAGCTTGCATTAATTTATGATTGTTTTTAGAAATTTTTATCGATATTTTACCGTAGGATTTTATGGTAAAAAATTTCATGTGGCGTATATGTGGGTTGGATATTATAAACCCACATATATGAAAGCCCTACATGCGATTGTGTATGAAAGGGACCCACGTATACACGGTTTGAAATTTAAACACAAAAAACTAACGGTTGGAAATCATTTTTCTTTCAGGATGACAATCACCTGGAGAGAGAGGGAGCATACTACCATTGATAATGAAGTTATGAATGATCAGCAGGCCTTAGATTCTTTGAGGGGTGTTATCAGGAAATCTAGTGTCCATTCAGAGCTGCTAGTCCCACTAAGATGGGTAGCTATCTTAGAAACAAACAAACTAAAGTTACTTGTGTTTTCCTGTATGAGAAGTAGATGAGAGAGAAGTATAGAGTACCAACCTCAGTCTTTCGCTTGGCTCCTTGCTTGTTTCCTCTCCCCTCTAACAGATCTTTTCCGCTCCTCCCTTGCTTGTCCCGCTTCAAAGAGCACCTGTAAAGTCAAAGCAACATAATACCATCAAAGCACATAGATCTACAATCATAAACAATATAGGACCAGATATATATTGACCACACAAATGCATATATCAACTCGAACATACAAGAATGTGGAGGAAAACTCAAACAACTTTATTGATAAAAAGAGTAGAAGAGAGGATTACAACCCATTGATCTGACCCAGTGTCATCCTCCCAGCATGAAAGCCCTTCTTCACCTCATCAAAAGCTTAGATCACCCAACACTATGATCTTCCACAAAGAAACCAACAACACTTCCTTACAAAATACAAGATTCAAGCCTGTGGATTTCTGGGATGAGGGATCCATATATAGATGTTTGCAAGGGGGTGAGTCAACTTCTGGGATTTTGATTAGTGTCCTCTCTCTGATAGTTCTTGGTTCCACTTGGAGATTCATGATCTCTTACTCATTCCTGGACGAATTCAGAGAGGCAAGTGTCACAGGAGAAGTTTCTGGAACATTCCATGATCATCCACCTTGCAAATTGTCTCTGCCATTTGTCTACTCTCGCCCATCGTACCCTACAGAAGGGCTTTTCAGTATGCATCACACTTTTTGCATGTGGTAGGTGAGATGCATCACACCCTTAGCACTGAGCAGTCTGTATGGTCCAGTTTT
>APFE030054280.1:13614-36599 GCA_000404065.3 Pinus taeda
GTCTGTATGGTCCAGTTTTGACCAATTCTGAGCAGTTTTCCATGGAGAACTTCTAGGAGATGATGTAATCAGCTGACCTTGTTCCTTTAGGGTGTGAAACAACACTTTTAAGTACTTAGAAGCCCTTGGTTTATGGACATATATGATTGGGGTTGCAGTTCCCAAATATGTCTATAACAGTTGCCCCTAAAGCTGAGGTCGTAAATATTTTGATGTGGGGTGAAATGCTTTATCATGAGGATCTAAGGTTTTTTTGAACCGGAAGGCGACCTGTAATAAGATACAATACAATACATTATCTTCATAATATTTTCACGATCTAGCTGAGGTGGGCATTCCCATGCTTAGCTTTATAAATTCATTCTCATGTACATAGGATAGACAACCATCTGTGTGGCAGATTGATGATTCTGGTAGAGCCATCATCCTTTGGTCTGGATGATTATCTGTGCAGCAATGATGTACATTTGATGTCTTTATTTTTCCTGAATATATCGTAGCCCGTATGGATGAAACTAGATCCAGGGTCTTCAAACTCATTCAATCTTCGCCCAAGGTACAAGTCGATCCATGTGAAAAGATGTTCTGGAGTCGAACATGGAAAGACATTACCTAATTACCAGTCAATGATGTAAGCTATTAAAAGGCACGAGAGGAATCATCGATAATGATGATGACCCTCAAGGTATGACAGTACAATTCATGTGGTATGAAAATGGGACTTGGCATCGAACACTACGTAAAATATTTCGGTCGAAGGCCATTGATGTAAACCTGTCACCAGAAGTGAGAAACTTGCCATTGAGGCATGCAAGCTTCAAAGTATTGAAAGGGTTGTTCCTAGATCGACTTCTTGGATAATGAGCTGACGTTGACAAGAAGTGACCCATTGTAGGAGGGAATTAATGAATCCCACATCTACAACATGGAACAGAGAAATTGATTTTGTGGAGGTGAAAACGATCTGATGATACAGGGTTCAGGGTGGCGGTCATGAAAGAATAAAACATGAAGGTATTGCAGCAGATGAGACACAAACTGGGTTGGTGAATTCTCTAAGTGACTTCCCTTGAACATATTGGCGACATTGAAATGGATTGGTAGTGTTAACCCCAAAAATAGATGGTATGGTGGACCAATGGTAATATGACCGGTGAACGGAATAACCCAACCCGACTCAATCATGGTGATGGAGTGAAAGTGTCATGTTCAAGAGCGACTTGCTACTAATAAAGTTTCTTAAAGTTTTCTTCCCAATTTTTCCCCAGTCATTGCTGACCAGTACCTCTTTATTTTTGTGGAGCTTGAGGAGGATAACATATGATTTTTCTATAATTTTCCCTTCGGGAAAACCCATCGCTATGTTTTAATAAGCCTAGTGACAGTGAAACTCATTCTTGTCTGCATGGACAAGTTTGTTGCTATTGGTTTTAACGAGTTTAACGACAAAGATAACTCGGTATTTTTTCAATTTTAGAGAGTCTGAAAAGCGATGGAAAGGAAACTCCAGTAATCCTTTTTCGTCATATAATCCCTTAAGTCTAAAAAAGTATAAAATAATACGAAAGGGATGAATTTTCGATAGTTTTAATGAACCGAATAAGACAAGTGCTCGATCTTTTTGTGTAATGATCCCTCAAGTCCAAAAAGATTAAAATCTAGAGGAGGGATAGAACTTCCGATAGTTTTAACGAGTTGGAGAGGCCAATTTCTCGGCAATCTTTTCATATTTTATGAGTCAGATGAAAAGAGATTAAAGGAGACTCGTTTTTTGAGGAATGAGTGATATTTTCGGGTAGCAGCTGGTTCCAAGTAAGGTTTGGAACTTTCTAATCATGACAATTTCAAGAGGATGGCTAACAGAATCACTCGTTGTAGCTATTCCTCAAAAGGGGTAAATAATCAAATGGAGGCGTATGATTGGCTAAAACAGAGTGGAAGTGATGGTAAGAACACGACCAAGGCTCAAAAGCTGACTCTGATGGAACATGTGCTCATTGCTTAGGTTTAATTTTTAACGAGCTTGAACTTTGCGTAAAATTGCTCGTCCCAGTCGTATAATAAGGATGTCTCATCGATATGTTCATTTTTTAGGGAGCTTTCATCATTCGAAACTTTGCTTCGATGCCTTTCGCATGCAAGCTAGGAACGACCAACTACTGTCGTAGTGGTTAATTAACTACTGGGGTTAGGTAGGAAAACTCTTCCTTTACTTTGCCGGTGCCATTTTTCCCCTGCAAAGGTGAACGGTCGATTCGACCAATCACCTAACTTAAGCAGTTGAAGTCAGCAAAACTATGGGGTTAGCATTACGTTGGTCGCTTTTCACTTGCATACAAAAGGTTTGCATTCCCCCAGGTATAGCGAAGTAGAGTTTCCAGGTTACACTTCAATTTGGATACAAAACATTTGTTCTATCAGGAAAGGCATACCTTGTAACAGAGGTATCTTATTTCAGTCTAATCCCATTTTCCTAAACAGATGGGTGTGTCAGACTAGTCATATATCCTCCGTGGAAACCTACCCTATACTTGAAGTTTTCCTGCTGAAGAAGACCAGGGTGCATGCCCCCTGGGTTTCAGTCACAATCACCGAATTACTCGCGCTCATCAGGTGGATGGATTGGATATTGAGGAGACATTCCTTGCGTGAAAAGACCAGTTAGGGATGGCATTTGACTATTATCTATGTGTGAGCTAGGGAATGAAAGCTGGTCTACGAGCTGGACCACTCTGCCTTCATGCGGAAAACACATTACTCAAAAGAGTGAGGAGACAATGGCTCCCATGCTATAAATGTAGTCACGCCCAAGGAGTAGATTGTAATCTAAAGGTCCTTGGACTACCATTACGTTCAGGTAGACATTTTCCCTTCTCAAAGTTATAGGCAAATTTGGAAGGATCCCTAACGGTTGACTGGTTCCTTTGTCGAAGCCTGTCAGATTTCACATCTCAGGAAGAAGCGATGGCGAACCAACCGCTTTCCAAGCAGTTGAGGAAAGCATACTCACAGAAGCCCCTTCATCTATGATAGTACCGACCATGACTATTCTGTAAGCTTGTACAATGATTCAGAATGGTACATTAGACGGTAGATGGGGTCTGCCTAGTAGATTCCAGTTGAAGGAAATGACTAGGTTACTCGGAGGTGGGACCGAATAAACAGCTGGATACGACTCTGACGAACTTCCTTCCTATGGTAAAGGAATGGGTAGATTGCCCCCATGTTCATCGGAGTCTGTCTTTATGAAAAGAATTTGAACGATGTCGTTCTCATTCTCTTCGGTGACTGTATCATCTGAAAGTAAACCTTCCAAAGACAAGACTGGATTGACTGCCATCTCGACCTGTTGACTTTGGTTCGGTGTGGACTCAAAGGGTTTATCTTCAATGATAGATGCTTCGACCAACCACAAAGGTGTGTCAGTTGGATTTTCAACTAGCAATGGACTCGGCAAGAGTTTCTTGTATCCAAGAGGAAGCTGTAGCGGTGAAGCAGGACGGTTATCCAAGACTCTTTTAGATTTGTCTAGGAAGGGACAGCGGTGGATGGCATGATCGCCTTCACATAGTTTATAAGGATTTTTATATTTTCCTTTCTGTCTAGTGACTTCGTTTTCACTAGTTGACAGTGTACTTTCAACATGATCGTCAGAGGTTGAGGACACCATATTGTGCAAGCGGGGAGACCAGTCCCTTAAGATTCGTGGGATGCAAGGACAATCTCGATGATAGTGGTCCCCTTTGCAAATGAAACATGGAGATTTAGGTTTGGATGGTGCAGTGTGTGGATTTTCGCTAGACAATGTATGGTTGCCCCTTTTTTCCTTCAACTCCTTCTTCTTCTTCTCCTTCCCTTTCTTCTTCTTCTCAGTTACTTGGTTTTCAGTTTTACCAGCTTCACCAAGTGAAGAGGAAGAAGGAGAGGGAGAAACAAACGAAGTAGAAGGTTGGGGGTAACTCTAGTATCATCTAGTTGCCGATTTGATTACTCAGGAATCACGGTGCTTTAAACGACAGAGGTCAAGAAGAGCCATATTGGCAAGCTGATTGTCAGTCCTGAAAGGGACAATGTGGCCATATGAGGTGCACCAACATCTCCCCAAGAGGAGAAAGGACTAGGATTTCCCCAAGGGAAAATCCTTGTTGGTGGACTCCATTTATCAACTAATAGTCACGAGGAATAGTGAGTTATTCGATTAAAATAAATTTTATACGCTTTGACACAATTGCGTTTTCAGTTTTAAGAGTCGAGAAAACTAAAGAATGACTCTAGTCGCCTTCTATTTTTAATGAGCCGGAAGTGACAAGTGCTAAGACGGACTTTTCCTTTAAGGAGTCTGAAAGGAATGAAAGAGACTACTCTGGAAATCTAGACAGAGGGAATTACCAAACAATCACAAACTGCAGAATAATTTTTACGGTACGGCAGTCAATCTTCCCGAATGTTGTGTTCAATGCATTATGATCGATAGGGCGGCAGACACAGCTTCCTAAGGATAAAGGATATAGCCTATTGTGGTCTCCCAATATATACTCGACGGTACGTGGGAGCACAAGTTCGTACTGGCACTTGTCATCTCAGAGAGGAGGAATCACCCAACCTTCGATGAAAGTGATAGTTACTAGGCTTTACGATGCCAGAATACGTCTCTAGCCTAGACTTCTAAATGTTGTGCATTAGATTCCAAAGCGTTTCTGTGTTCATTGAATTTATTTTACAGTTGATCTTTCTTAAGAAGTTTGCCTTTAAGGTTCACCGCATGATGTAGATATACAATTCCTAAAAATGCAATCTAAGATGATAAACAGTCGTTTAATCTTCTTTTTTCAATGAAAATCCTAGCTACTAAGGAAAGAGAAGCGAGATTCTTTCAACATAGAGCAGAGAGAACACACTAGATGCAATGTCCTAAATCAAAATAAACAAGCAGTCTAAATGAAAATGCACATGTATGTATTTGTTTTTCACTTTCTTAATGTTTGAATGACAAAAAGAATGCTAAGTACAAATCTGAATTATCTTTTCAAAGCGATAGTACTAACAATTTTCCTTTCAAAAGACGAAAGGAAGACAATGACAACACTTTGTGATTTTGAATTGAAAATTGCTTTCTACACTTGAAATACTATTAATTCAAATCCAATACAAGAGTAACAGTGTAATCGACCATTAAGAAGAGTAGGATTCTTTTCCTTGACTGAAACGACACTTGTGACACTTCCAAATCAAAAGACGACAGTTCGATTAAGCTACTTCTTTGTAAAGGAGAACTGTAAATGGTGAAAAATACATAAAAACATTCACAATTCTTTATACAATGGAGGCTGAATAACGCAAAGGAAGTGAGTTTCCACAGTGGTATACTGATCACAGACAACAAAAATCCTGAATAAAGCTGAAGAGAGTGAAGAAAAAACCAAAATTTGGAGGCAAAAAATAGTCTTATCTGATCATCGCACCTGTAGCACAGGGAAATAGGGATGCATCTCACCTACTGCACACAGGAGGTGCGATGCATCCAGATTTCCAAGAGGAGAAGGTGCAATGGTCCAGGGACGAGACTTTAACTTGGGTTTTGGTCACAGTTTGCAGCTTAGTTCAGGGATTTAGGCTGAGCTAATGATAGTCAGTAAATACAAAGTGTAGGGGATGATCTAATGAGGTTACTTGAGCCACCACCAAGGAAATTAGGGTGTTTGCAAGTTAGATGTTTAACTCATAAACTAACCCGGAGATTGACTAAAGCAATGTTTATCTACTTTGCAGTTGCATAGAAAAAGCAGTTCGAAGGCTAGCTGGCATAACTTTAGGCTCTGTTTGTAGTTTATAAAGTAAACAAACTAGAAACAAGCAAACAAGCTATTCGCTCCCCAATGGAGTCACCATTTTGTTATTGGGAAATCTAGTGTCCATTTATTGCTGCTAGTCCCACTAAGATGGGTAGCTATCTTAGAAACAAACAAACTAAAGTTACTTGCGTTTTCCTTTATGAGAAGTAGTTGAGAGAGAAGTAGAGAGTACCAACCTCAGTCTTTCTCTTGGCTCCTTGCTTGTTTCCTCTCCCTTATGACAGATCTTTGCCGCTCCTCCCTTGCTTGTCCCACTTCAAAGAGCACCTGTAAAGTCAAAGCAGCATAATACCATCAAAGCACAGAGATCTACAATCATAAACAATATATGACTAGATATATATTGACCACACAAATGCATATATCAACTCGAACATACAAGAATGTGGAGGAAAACTCAAATAGTTTTATTGATAGAAAGAGTAGAAGAGAGGATTACAACCCATTGATCTGACCCAGTGTCATCCTCCCAGCATGAAAGCATTTCTTCACCTCATGAAAAGCTAGATCACCCACCACTATGATGTTCCACAAAGAAACCAACATCACTTCCTTACAAAATACAAGATTCAAGCCTGTGGATCTCTAGGATGGGGGATCCATATATAGATGTTTATAGGGGGGTGAGTCAGCTTTTGGGATTTTTATTAGTGTCCTCTCTCTGATAGTTCTTGGTTCCACTTGGAGATTCATGATCTCTTACTCATTCCTGGGCGAATTCAGAGAGGCAAGTGTCACAGGAGAAGTTTCTCGAAGATTCCATGATCATCCACCTTGCAAACTGTCTCTGCCATTTGTCTAATCTCTCCCATCGCACCCTACAGAAGGGATTTTTAGTATGCATCGCACTTTTTGCATGTGGCAGGTGAGATGCATCACACCCTTAGCACTGAGCAGTCTATATGGTCTAGTTTTGACCATTTATGAGTAGTTTTCCATGGAGAACTTTTGGGAGATAATGTAATCAGCTGACCTTGTTCCTTTAGGGTGTGAAACAACACTTTTAGGGACTCAAAAGCCCTTGGTTTATGGACATATATGATTGGGGTTGTAGTGCCCAAATATGTCTATAACAAGGGGATGCGGTTTACTAAAAATTTTCAAAATGCCAAATATGAAGGCCAACACCCACTTACTTGAAATGTTAATCCATTATTGGAGTATCGAAGATGATGCTTTTATGATTGATCAAATGCCTTTGAGGATAGAGGTAGAAGATATTTACTTTATCACTGGTCTCTCACGGAGAGAAGTTGTACATTTGACTGGTTGGACACGAGGTAGTCTTTTAGTGGAAGACTACTTGCATATATATTGTTCGGGGCATCCGGAGAAGATTGGAAGCCAAATTCCAATAAAACATGTAGATAGTTTGTCCCTAAGGATCTTACTATTCACCATAGCTAGGATAAATAGATCAGCCTCATTGCACCAAGTGTCATTCCTATCCATGAGCTTGGCCGTGGAGTGTCTCACTACAGTTTTTGATTGGTGTACACCTCTGCTCACTAACATGAAGAGCCGGTTGTCGTCCATTCAGAAAGGACAGACCAAGAATTTTGTATACGGAACCATTTTTTGTTCCTTCTTCTTCAAGAAGGTTCCAGGGATACATCCCTGAGTATCAATTTCTATCAGTAGCCCTCGAGATCTTCGGATGGGTAGGTGGGCCAACTTGATGAAACGCCTTGGAGGAGGAGACGCGCCGAGGACTGCTTTCGAAGATGAGTTCTTCTCCTGGTGGGAACAAAAAACCATCATTGTGGATGACTATCTCTATGCTGGCATGGATTTCAGAGGAGATCCGGACTTGGTTCTGCCACCAAACGCCGCATGGGGAGAGATAGGTAACCATTTTAAAAGTTTTATCAATTTTTTAAGATTTTTTTTTTATGTTTTTTAAATATGAAAATGGACTTAAAGATATTTTTGATGGGATTAAAATATTGATATAATGATCATGTTCCAGATGTGGGTTCGGTACGACCAAATGGATTTCCATGGCATAGGCATCACGGAAGAGGTGCCGAAGAGGTGGCTACAAGGACAAAGAGGGTCTTGTATGCAATCCAATGGAACTTGGTGAGGCTAACTCACTGAGTACCGATGGAGGCCATAGAAGATCTTCTTGAGGATATGCAGCGTCGAGTGGTAGGAGTGCCACGTGACTAGGTTCGCCCTTTTCAGCGTGTGGCCAAAGCAATATTCACCTACTTAGCCACTCATCCTGAGCCGGGTCATTAGATATACTAGACATGATTATGGGCATTTAGTCTCGATTTTGTATATTATTTTTGAAACAATTTATGTACACACGGGCGATTTTATGATATATATATACAGTTCTATATTTTTGATGTTTATTTTTATCTTGATGAATGAATGATATGCCAATCTAATGCTTGATTAGCGATAGAATCCGCTAATGAATTGTCAGATAGCGGAATGTGCAAATAAGTAACAAAAACAAATGATCTTTGCAACACCCTCACTCTAAAAAATTGGTGATATAAATAAGGATCTTGAACCCGATAAATATTATTCAATTGTGACACTACCAGCTGTGAGTCAAGATACACTACCAATGAATCAATTCCGTAAGAAATAGCTTCGGATAGTAAATTAATGATGGCAGTATATTCGGAAATGTTATTTGATGCAGAACCAATACATACTCCCCTTGACACCATCAACTAACCAAATGGATAATAAATCACCCAAGTTGCGGAAACGAGATTCCAAGTGTGCCGACTAGCACCATTGGCGAATCCCAAATAGACCAAGTCATCCATCAATACCTGCCAAAGTAGATCACAAAAGTGTTGATATCACAAAAACTCCCAATAGAATACGTACAAAAATACAAAATATACAAAGAAGAAATATGCTCGGCCGTAACCTAAGCAAATAACTTCTTGAGGTAGAGCCCATCTGGGGGCTCTGCCAGCTTGTTCCTAGACCTTCAGTAGATAACTATGTTGGAGCCAAAGGAACCGTACAAACATCGCTAGTAGGCAGACTGGAGGACCTAGATTCGAATTCATGCAAAGGAGGAAGAAAATATGAACGATGATGTAAATCTTCCAATGGTTGATCTACCATCATCATTGCTTCAAATATTGCTTTGTCAGATGGAAAATTTGTATCTAAATGATCCAAAGCAGAAGTGGAGTCAAGGGTCCGAGTAGAGGCCACATCACCATCTAACTCTTTTCCTGAAGGAGGAGTGGGATGGTCGTATGTAGAGTTATCGATAGATTCATATCTAAGATCTGCTATAGACATAGGAGATTCTATTCCACCCACTTTCTCTTCGTCTGATGTGGTCGTAGATGAAGGTAAGGTCCCAACATTCAAAGAATAATGAGTTCGAACAAACTCTTTCCATAAAGGATCCTTGGAGGATGAAATTGTATCGATTCTAGCTATAGGAGGGGGGAGATCAAATACACCCATCAAGGAAGAATACATCCCAACTCCTAAATTCTCAATAGGTTGACGAGGATTATCCACCATTGGGATGGTGGAATCCGAAGTTGCACAAGGATTAACTGGAGAATAATCCAATTGATAAACCTTAACAATTCTCCCCTCGTGAGGAAAACAAAGGACACGAAACAGAGTTGAAACTATGGCATCCATTTCATAAATCCAATTATGTCCTAAGAGGAGATTGTAATTGAGTTGGAATCAACGATTTCTACTTCGACATTAACAACCTTCCCTCCAACACATATAGGAAAGGTCAGGATAATCCCGTGTGGACTATGAGAATGTTCGTCAAATGCTGTCAGAAGAGTAGGTGAAGGAACAACCGAAGGTGATCCAATGGCCTTCCAGCATGACATAGACATTATGCATGTGGAAGCTCCCTCATCTATAACTATCTGAAAAATATTGGTTTTCCGATAAGTAGACTTTATCTGGAAATCCATATGATGATGAAGTCTCTTTTTGACATTGTGCATATCAAAAGTGAGAGCTAAAGAATTGTTGGATCAACTACTGGACACAACTAGAGTACCTCTAAAGCAGACATACCACATGAACTTTGAGCCAGATATTCTACAATGGAGTAGTTCTAGGCTACCCTAGCATTAGGGTTGATAGTCGCGCACTTGGCGGAACCTTTTAGTATCCAAGGTATAGACTCTACAGAGGGTCGCTTAGTATGAAGTGGGTCCATAGTTTTGGGAACAGATTTATCCTTAGATGTTTCTAGTTCACCATAATACGATGACCGTATAGCCACATTGACATTAGAACTCATCATGAAAACATTTGAGGAATTATCCCCCTCCTAGTTTCCCCCTGCAGAGGTACCATGGTTTGAGTTTGCGCCAGCAAGCAACTACTGCCCTTGGGGGAAAGGGTTAGTTAAGACAACTTGGGAGATAAAAGACCCTTGCTGCACTAACAAGCACTGAGCATCTTGAATTTTCGGGTAGAGATGAGTCAAATGATCTCCACTGCACAACTTGCATGGAAATTTAACTTTCTTCTTAGACTCATTTCTACCCTCATCGGCACCATCGTCGAGCTTATTTGCATTACCCTTCCCATCCTGATTCTTCTTTTTACCTCGTCCCTTCTTCTTTCTGTCGGAATTTTGATTTCCTTTGGGGTTAGAAGCCTGAACGATGTTTACGAAAGAAGGTTGAGAAGGTGTAGGAGTAGACGGTGCAGCCTGATTGGAAGAAGCAGCTTGTATAGACAACTACTGCAATTGGCTCAGAAGGTTCACCGCATTCGCATCAATCAATCCAACAATACTATCAACATGCGGACTTGTCTTTGGTTTGGCAATATCAACCGTAGATATAGGAGCACCAGGAAAGATCTTTTGAAGAGTCCTGGACTGAGAATATATCAGTTCTAATTGTTGGGCACGAAAGATAGCCTGCTCTTCGGAATACACCCGCGACATAGAAACATCCTTGGAGATCTCGGGTTGTAATGATTTTAAAAATCATTTGAGACGGAATTTAGGTGGAATTTTGGCTTCGATGAGCCTCTTTCTTCATCTCCATTCCTGAATATGATCAGAAATGTGGGTAGCCATGTCCTGATGAAAATTGGCCAGAAGCTTAGTTTCGACTTCATAATGGACAGGAAATTGGAAATGGTTTAAGAAAATGTTAGCAAAATCAGTGAAAGACGTAAAGGTTTCCCCCCGTCAACTCTATATACCACTTAGTCGCATTCCCAGTTAAGGTGCACTGAAATAATCTCAACCTGATCGAATCATCGATCAAGGAGTTAGATGAACACCATAAATGGAGCATGGTTACATGGTCATCTAGGTCTTCACCACTCTTCCCTTCAAATTTTGGTATATCCGATGGAAGTTTGGTTGGGACCAGAGTCTGAGCTAGATTGTATCTGATCAAATCATTCGTTAACTTAGTCAATTATGGCAGATTGAACGTGGCAAGAAACAAAAGACACGAAGGACCTTGGGGATTCCACCCAGATTAGGCGGGGTTCCCAAAAGTCAGAAAAGAATGACCTGGATTTTGAAAGGCACCAGGTTGCCTGAAGAAACTGGTAGAACCTGCTAAACCAAAAGGTGACCCTTGTGGTCCAGCAAAACTCAGAGTTTGACCAAGTCCAGCTGAAAAACCTCCATAACTGGCAAAGTTTCCCCCTAACGAATTATTATATGAAGCTGACAACCCTTGGTAGGGGTTCCAAGCATTAGCTAAGGGTTGAAAACTTTGAAATGAATTCACTGAAGAATATGGCACATTCCCTTGTTGGCTGAAAAACTGACTCCCAGTTCCTATCCCGCTAACCGCAGGGTTTGTCCAACCTAGAAGGGATTACTACCTTGACCTATGAAAAGAAAAGGCATAGACCCCACTGTCGGATTGGAATGTGGTATATGACCACTTCCAAATGGGAAACCCTGAAATAAGGCCGATCCACTCATCATGGACATGGAGGCGGTTAATGGTACACTTAATGGAACTAAAGGAATACCTTGAGAATAATCCAAAACTAGATGCATGAGCTTGGGAACTTCCACTCGTCGATGGAATGGAAGTAGAACCAAACAAGGATGTGTTAGCAGTAGACCCAAATAAAGATGTAGAGGGAATGAGAATAGTTCCTCCCCCTTGCACTGATATAGGAGTCTACATACTCGTAGCACTCATGGTGGATGCCATGCTTCCAGCAGTGGTCATCGAAGGGATGTATGTGTGTGGACTTGGGCTTGAAGGCCTCTGCGTCAGAGTTCTAACGTATAACAATACGTTCGGATGACCAAAAGGGAGAGGAGAATTTGGAGCCATAATTGACTCTGAGAGCTCTTATACCACAATATCATCTTCCGACTGGAAGAGTACCCGAGAAAGAACTGGTATGTTCCTCTCTAACTCTGAGGTAGTACTAGGTCTACCTTGTACACTGATGCCCCCAAGTGGAGGATCAATCTTCGATGCGCCAGCTGCCACTAGTTGAAGACCACTAACAGAATCGCTCCTACGCCTTCTAGGAGAAGGCTCTGTACTTGCAGGTGAAAGCCCATGAAGTCTACGGGACCGTCTAAGCAATCGGTCAACCACTTTGAATTATTTTAATAAGATCTACTTAAAGACTCAAGAAAATTGAACGCTAGGCTGACTAGGAGCATAATACACACTAAAAAATGTCCTTAAAGAATTCAGTAGTCAAACAACTTCCAAGTATTTCCACTCTGGGTGATTAGGACTGGACACCAAAATACAAAAAAGTGAATAATAAGGGCCTTCCAAAAATAGATTGGGGTAATTACGCCCCAAGTCTACTAGCGAAGGTATCAAAGGTAGTTACGTTGACCTCCAAACAATAGCCTTTGTCGGTGCAAGCCCCAAAGCTTCACAAGGGTTCCCTCCAGAAGTATCGTGGAACGTGATGCAACGTCAACCTCAAGTGCCATGGGATTCCCCTCCACGACCACCTATGTAAATCCCTAGGATTGGCAACTAAAGACACCAATTCATATCAGAAGCCGAGTGGAATAATCGTGAGGTAAGATTTGACATGTAAGAGAGGGGGTATCTCTTGTCCTTATCTTCACAAACGCTCGTGCTTAACTCCCAGTCACAGAGCTTTCTAGGTCTCCCTAACACTATTGGATTTCACTCTTTATTCAGACTTCTATGTTTCACAATTTAGAGTGGCCTTGGAGAGTTTACTGTCCTCTCGCCTAATCCAAGGCCCTAAATAACCTAAAACTTGTTGGTGTATATTGATTGACAATATACAAATTTCTAGTTTATTTTATTAAGTGCTTGATTTTAAGTGGTTGTTCTTTTTAAGTCAACGGGACAATACGGAAGTGAAATTGATGGTGTTCTTATGACGCAAAAGAAATTAATGAAAAACTAACTTATATGCAATGCACTTGTTTGTTCTTCGATGAAAAGCAACTTCTGCTTGGGTTCTAAGAAACTTCTATAAAGAAAAAACTTTTTTCTTTTCTTTTCTTATAACAGACTTCACACTCACAAAAACTAAAAAAAAAACTAGTGATGTTTTAATAATGCAAAACTACCCCAATGCAAATTTTACATGATAATGCAAAATTCTAGATTACTCTAAAAAGAAATGAAAGCAATTTGTTTATAAGCCAACTTAAGTGTTTGAAAGGAATAAGAATTTTGAACACAAAATCTTTCCCAAAACAAGAAGGACTAATAAAAAAGATCCCAAATCACTCTCAAAAACCAAAAGAAACCAAACTCAAATTTGGCAAAGAAAGAAAAAACAATGTTTTTGAAGGACTTTTCTTTTTCAAGAAACAATAAAACAACTTTTCAAAAGCACTCAAAATGCTACCAAAGACTCAAAAACTAAAAGAAAATCACAAGGAAACTTTGTAAGTTATCAATTCAATATGAATGAAAACTTGAACAAAATAGGTGTTTCAACTTGCACTAAATGATCCAAAAGCAGCAAAAAGAGTTTTGAGAAAACTGATCAAGAAATCAGGAAAGACACGCTTTCAAATTCATCAACAAGAAACTTTTGAAAAGCAAGAAAAAGTGAATGGCCACAAAATTGACGGGAAGCAAAGCATGCAAACCATAAAATGAAGTTTGACACTAAGATTGCAAATAATCTTTTGTTCCAGAAGACAAGAACGATCAACAACCTCTATAAGAAGCCTTGTGTGTTCAAACAAAAATCATAAAACTCACTGTAAAGAAAACTGAGGCCAAAAAATTTTCCAAGCAGGAGAGAATTTGTAACAATAAGCTCACTGAAAAATTAAATTCTGAAAACAGAAGCTGACCACTCAGAAACCGCACAAACCAAGAAACAAATCTTTCCAAAAATAAATATTTGAAAAGATCATCCAAAAAATTGTACACATGACTGTGTCTCTACACAGCTGCGTGTACACGCGCTTCTTCCAAAAGAAACTCGCGTATACATGGTTTTAGTTCACAGAAATAGGTGTGTGTACGCTTATATAAAGAGACAAAGGTGTGTATATGAATTTTTACAAGAAAAATAAAAATGAGGCCTGATGAAAAAGATTAGACTTGAAGTCTGAGTTCCTACAAGAGCAGGTAGTATAGTGACAGCAAGAAAACTAAGAACTGAGCCCTGATTGGCACTAAATAACCCAAACTAGGAATAACAAGATTGGTAAGCCTAGCGGAGTCACCAATTTTATTGAGGGAATAAGTCCCCTAGGGTTTTGGGTCAGCACCCTAGCAGAGTAGGAATAATCTTCAGCAAGAAACAAGCATAACACTCAGGCAACATGCTTAAACAAACTAACTATGCGAGGATGAACATACCCAGATGTCCTTCGTTTTGGTAGTTCCAGCCAGGGTTCAAACCATCTACAACCCCTAATGATCTTCGAACTTGCAAATCAGCCAATTTGAGTACACATAGTAGCATATAGATAAAGCATTATAGTGAAATCAACTTTATATCATATAAGTAGATGGTTAGTTATACATTGAAATAGTCATTCATATATAAACCATAACAATAAAACCAGATGCATAAACAAAGTTGATATCAGGAACAAGACAACGTTTCTTTTATTATAGAAAACTATAATCAAAACATGGAAAGGGTTCACCTGAGTCTTCATCTTCCGGCTCCAAGAGGAACCGTCCTCCAGGTCCATCCAGTTTGAGTCTTCAACAACCTCCTTCCATAACCAATACCATGATATCTCCAAGCATATGAGAGAACATCAAAACTCAAGGAAACAAGGTTTCCTGAACTTGGGGAAGTGCTTGAAGCATAGGGATTCTTCAAACTTGATCAGGGGATAATCTCAGTATAGTAATTCTATCATTTCTCTCCTCCTTAAGGCCTTCCCATTGAAGTCTTTTTATACTTCTCCCAAATTAGTTTTTTAGTTGGGAAACAGTTGGGAACAATTGGGCCACGGGCACTAATAGGTAATCAACAGTTAAAACTCATGGTCTCCACCCATAGTTAAGGAAATTTAATTTTTTTAAGTGTTTTAACACATATACATGGGTTGGGTGTAGATTGACCCACGTGTACACGCTTTTAACACAGGGAAAAGTAGCATACAGGGAGTAAAACATTGTTTTTAAAATATTTGGACCAAGTCTGGAAGGAGGGGTTGGCCTAGGCCATAAACCAAGCATCATAAATACCAAGAGTTATATTTGGAGCTATAACACTTTCTTCTAGTATACAGAAGTTAGCAAAAGACCTCTTGGATCACAAGTTATTTCCAGCTAAAGGTGAGAACCCCCAAAGTCAAAGTGGCAGAGCAAAGTTGGTGAAGGGCCAATTTTGACCAAGTTAAGTTTAACAGTGTTGCCAAATGTGGTAGAATTTCTTAGCGGAGCAACTAACCAATGGTCTGGGAGAACGTTGCTTATAGAATAGTGGTATATAGTGTTTTCTTATTGGCCAATAGTGGAGCCCACATGACAGCTCATCCTGACGGAGTTTTCCCTAGAAGGATCAAAGGTGTGCACAGAGGGGAGTGCTCGGGATGAAAAAAACTTGGGAGGAAGTCAAAGGAGGCAAAGGTTTTCATTGGAAGAAGTTTAGTAGGAGGTGGTCCAGATATGCACATCACCCCTGGAAGCGTTCCCCAGAAGTGATAAGTCATGCGCAAGGAAGTGAAATTTTGGGATGAGGTAAGTCTTGGTAGAGGTGGACAATCCACTTAGCAAAGAAGAGTGGGTGCAGGAATTTCATTGGTGGACAACTCAACAACAGGGATCCCCATGGGACAACTCACCCCACGATGACTTCCTTGAAATAAGAAAAGGTGCGTGCATAAGGTTGAAGCTAGTATAACATAGGGTTGGAAAACGTGGCATAAGGAGAAGTGTTGTAGTAACAAAGAAGCTTAGGACCCTTCACATTTTAATTAATAAATTCATTGTCAAACCAAAGGCCTGAGACCCTTTCTCTCTCTATATTGAATGATGTGTGGTAGTCTCTTATTAGTGCATGATGATGTCAACATGACATCGATATAGGGGACACATTTCATGTATTTTTGGCATTTTTAAGTGATCAAATGGGCCAAATATGAGTGGCACGTGTCACCACTCAGATGACACCATGTGGCATCGGTGGTGTGGGAGCATGACATCATCCAAGAACAGGGATCTCAGAAGGTTTAAAGTTTCCACGACAAAGGAATCTCTAGGATGATTCAGTGTTGGGAAATGGTGGCAGTTGATGTTGAAGCAGAGAACCAATGGCAGAGGGCCTTGGACACATCACCCCAAAGGCATCGCCCTAGAAGACTTTTGAGTTTGTGAAAAATTAGAGAAAATTTTGGTTGAAAGTTCTCTGGGACATGACAATAAAAATGAAGAAGCATAAGACCAATGAAAATAGCCCAAGTGAAGAGTGTTGAACCCACCAGACATGTAATCCCATAAGGAAATAAAGTTGGGGGATAAAACACAAGCACTAGGATGAGGTTTTGTTATGAAGTTGTGATCAAGGGTGTGGAGGTTTGTAGTATAAAATAATCCCTTGGGACTATAGTCAAATGGGCCTCATGAAGGTATAACGTGGCATTTGGTAATCACTTTCAGCCATGATTAAGGCCTTTTCTTGAATGAGTCAACAAGTTGGTGCTTTTAGATTTGGGCCTTATTTTGAAGGTTTAAAACACGAATGTGTCGGAAGCATAAGATTTGGCATTCAAATTTGGTGTTGATGCCAAATATATCAACAGCGAAATGAATGCATGAATGAGTTGGTGTTTGGGAAATTAATTCCTTAATAAAAAAACAATTAATCACCTGAACATTAATTATCAACCAAGGAATGTATTTTGTTTCAAGGAAATCTGAAAAGTATATGCAAGCATGATCCAGGTGTATATTGGTGGCCACCCACATATTCCACCTATACCTCCATTTGGCTTCATCTGTTTCCTTGTTTATTTCAACATTTATTATTTTTAGCATTTTTTCGGGTCCCGAAATTCCAGAGCAGTTTTGACCCCCTAAACAACATTTTTTATGTGGTCCATAGTAAACCCATAACCATAGGCAAGGGCTTGATGAAAATCCTATGGTACTCAAAGAGACCTTTCCAACAAGGTATCATACGCAACAAATGAAGGTAATATGACCAAGTTACAACCTTGAGAAGTTGGCTACCCAACTAACCCAAATAGGGCCCACAAACTCTTGGCATTACATCTCCTAGGGTTAGGGTTTCAGTTGTTTAGGGTTTTACCTTGTTTTTCAATAAAAAATAGGCCTTTGAGCCTCATTGTAGCAGAGTTCAGAGGCATGTAGCCACCACATCTCTTCTCAGAGATAAGCTACCATCGCCCAGCTAGTTTATTTCCATTCTGTTTGTAAGCATATTTCAATATTATGATATTAATGAAATGAAGTGTTATTTTTACTGCATCTTTGTTTTTATGGTTATATCTATAATTTTTTGCATTCCTATTTAAGTTTGGACCAGTGGTATGAGAGCGGTCTACTCTTTCTCTGTTTTTGTTTGCATGTCCCAACAAGGTTAGGGTATAAGGAGTTAAGGCTCGATCTGGTTGAACCTTTGCAAGACCAGCCTCACAAAACCCAATATCCTCCCATGCCAAAAGAAAAGGAATACGGGGGGCAGGAGATCCTATCAAAATGTTGCTTGAGGAAGCCCTCGAGTGATAGAGGAATGGGATGATGGATAGCTTTGCTCAGATCCTCCAACGGCTACCCACAAGTGACACATCTTCATCTAGTAGCCACTCTAGAGGAGACACTCCTTTTAAGGTACAAGTTAACTTTGATATTCCCATATTTGAGGGCCAGATATATGTAGACACTGTAGATAAATGGTTGATTCTATTGGAAGGATATTTTTTAATTCATGACTCTTCCAATCAGGAAAATATTACTTTTGCATTTCTCAAAGTCACATCACACGTCAAGGACTAGTGGGGAACCCACTGTGAATAAAAGGATGAGAAGGAATCCTCACTATTTCCAGCCACACCTTCTTGGTATTCTTTCTGAGATGCCATCAAGGAAAAATATTACACTATCAAGGGCTATGAAGATAAATACATAAAGTGGACCATGCTACGACAGGGAAGGGACCAAGATGTGACAAAGTTCACAAATGTTTTCCATACCCTTTGCACAAATTTTGGTATCAAGGATTCTGAGCGGAATTTTGGACTCAAGTACAACAGATGTCTACATAAGTACATCCAGGATGAGATGGAGTTCCTTGACATCTCCTTGCTTGACATGGCATACTAATACGATGTCAAGATTGAGCAGAAGTTTAACCAAAATAAGCGAGTCTTTGGATTTGCGAAACCAAAGCAAGGACAGGGCACCCCAAAACCATAGAGAAAATCCCAAATCCAAGGCGGGGCAACCCAGGACAACCCGCCGAATCTGAAAGAAAATAACAACACCACGAAGACAAAGAAGGACATAGGAAAATGGTGTGAGTTCCATAAGAGATCCGCTCACAACACAAGTGAGTCTCGGGCCAAGTAGTCACTAGTGGCCGAGATGAGGGCATCCCATTCAGACACATGTTCCGACTCTGAGTCAGAACCCAAAAAGGGGAATGAAAAAGTGAAGTAGATCATTGGAACAAATCCCAGTGCCACCGAGGCCGCTAATAAGATCTAGAAGAATGAGCCTGGAGATCTAGAGGAGTGGGAGCACCTCTTCCACTCACATATGTGGGTGAAGAGTTCTTCGCTACAGTTCATTTTCAACAGCATGAGCCAAAATAACCTCATTTCATCAGAGGTCATGAAGCGGTTGGGCCTACTGAGGAAAACATATCCACAGTCGTACACCATCAGATGGCTTCACCAAGGACGAGATCTTCGCATCAGCCAGCAGTGTCGCCTTCCCTACAGCATCAAGCCCTTCACGGATGAGGTACTGTGTGATGTTTCTCCTCTTGAAGTTTGTGATGTATTATTAGGACAACCATACGTGTGGAAGAGATATGCTGTATATGAGTCTAGACCTTGCTCTGTGATTATTACTTTGGGAAAAACATTGTACAAGATACTATAGGTAGCCCCGCCTACCACCATCTCTTTGATCACTGCAACACAATGCAATAAGATCATTTCCCAGACTAGGAAATTTGTTTTCCTTATGATTCCCCCTCATTGAAAGAAGAAGGTTGTGGCCACAGATTACAAAAAGGGCTCCTCTACACAGTAGCAACAAATGGACAAGGTCGTGGAGGAGTATAGGGACATTTTCACCTCACCTACAGGGGTATCTTTACATTGTTAGGTCAAGCAATCCATTGATCTGAACCCGGGTGCACCGCTACCCAATGGATCGATATATTAATGCTTTGTTCTGGAGAATGATGAGATCAATAAATAGATACAGGAGTTGTTTTAGAAAGGGCACATCCTATTAGGGCCTATTTCTACCTCAGGCTGAGAAAGGCAGGTCTAGGGTAACATCAAACCACGCTTAACCTGGTAGCTAGCCCTACCAGGTCGGGAGAGGGCTCTCTCCTTGTCAATATCAGGAAAATATAGCAAATGAGGCTTGATATGTCTAATGTAAATACTAAATTTAGGCTAGGTATATGCTCATAGGAGTTTGATTGAATTTTATGTTGGTTTGCTGGATCAAAAGCGAAAGGTAGTTTTGGGTCCGAGGAATGGACTCAGTCTTGCAGAGATTTCTGTGGGGTGAGGTAGGAAAATGCTTTAGTACTTTGAAATAAGTGAAATGGAGAGTCTTAAGACTAGTGAGGAGTTAGAGAGGGCATGAAAGTATCAGGAATCCTCTTCAAACAGTTGAAAACATGAAAAGCTAAACAAACTCTAAGGTAGAGCACTGCAACATCAATGATTTCCACCTTTATACTTGATTCATTTAGTTAAGCTGAAAAAGAGAGAGATAATGGCACACATAAACACATGATAACTTGAATTACAGAAGGAGAAATAATACTAAATAACCTTGCCACAAGAATCCCACAAAATGCTGCAAACCCTGGTCTATTTCCTTGCCAAACTGCAAAGATGAATGTACAATTATGCTCAAAACTTTCACAAGAGTCCAACCTTTGAAAATGACTGAAAAAACACATGATATAGACCTTAAAACCACCTGTGATATCCATCAAGGGTCGAATCCATGAGAAGAGGGGTGGTTTCAACCATTTCTAAACTAGGAACACAAAAATAGCAGTGGAACAGCTTGCCTCTAAAACCTAGGAAACTGATTCATTCAACTCCAAACCACCTACAACTGATGTATCTACCTTATCAAGTCAATTTTTATCATTTTTACATCATATTACATCAATTTACATCATTTCAGCTCATGAATTTGACCATAAGAGAGAAAAAGTCAAACTAGAAGAAAACTAGGCGAAAAATAGAGTTTTTGAGCAAAATTGGCACTTTTTCATCCTATGCGTAGCGCCACTTTTTTTGTGCGCAGCACTTTTTCCCAGCTGCATTTTGAGGCATTTATCTTCAACAAATTTTCTCCAAGTAGGCTTGTTGGAAATTTCTATCTATATAATTTCTAGGACAAGTGGAAGTTTTGAATTCGGTGCCCATTTGCCCCTCCAAAAATCAGTTCTCCCAACGCTGCTTCTTGTGTGGCCAGAAAGTGGTAGAGAGGGCATTTCTGAGGTGTTTTTGGCCCTTTTGGTGACCCAAAACTTGTCCAAATTTCCTAGTAATTTCTGGGTATTCATAATTTTTCTTGAGGAATCAAAAAATACAAAGTTTTCATCCAGAGGAGGTCCCTAGAAAAAGCGAGCGCCAGGTGGCGCTACACACCTGCCAGAAAAACCTGTTTTTTCCTTGAAAAATTCAAAATTGTCAAAAAGTTTGCCAAATTTTTTGAAATTTGGCATGAGTGATCTACATCAAGTATTATTCTGGGCCAAGGAAGCTTTAGCAAATATCTTGAGTTTATCTTGGTCTTTCTTGCTCCTCAAAGTCTTCTTCAACTTGGCTTTTAGGCACCTTATCCTAGTTTTGCAAATTTTGTTTCGTGCCAAATAGTGATAAGCCATGTGCCACGACATATTCTTCTCCTTTTTGGCCTTTTCAAACAGCTTCTCCAAGTGCATATTTTCCCTCTCTAGCCAATATTCCTGGTCAGCATCAATCTCTTGCTCAAGGGGTGTCAATTTGACTTTCTTTCTTTTTTTTACTTGCTTGTTTTCTCTTATGGTTTGCAGCTCCGTGATTGTCTGCTTATCCTCCAACTGCTTGTTCCATTGCTCAAGTTAATTGATGATCCACTTAGCCCTTTCAAGGTTAATAGCTAAGGCATGGATGTCAGATTCTTGCTCTTTGATGATCTCCTTGAGTTTTGAGCTTTGGGAGCCCAAATCAGTATCATCATCCTGAATCAAAATGAAATCTCTCTCCTGACCTTCAGAAGGCCCTACCTCATGCAATGATTGTTTCCCTTTATCATGTACCTATTCTGTTGAAGAAGAAGGCAAATCCCCTTTCACCTCAGGTGAAGATAGCATTTTCCTGTTGTCTGGTGAAGGAAACGAGACCCCTTCCACCCCAGGTGGAGATAGTACTTCTTTTGCAGCTGCAAATAGCCTCCTTGTCCCCTTTTCATAAGTGACATATATTGGCACCTCTGTAGCTTGAGTCTCATGAACCTCTGGTTGATTTGAAGGCCCTCTTTCCTCTTGAAACACTGATGGGGTCACTTGAGGGCTTTTGAAAACCTCATGTGAAATGAAAGTATCCCATGAAACATTCAACAAACTCAGCTGATGCAAAACAACAATCTTGATAAATGAAAAATGATAAATGTTGTTGAACTATTGATGAAGAGGTTTTCTTTGCACCAATGTAGCCATTTTCTCAATGTTTCTGCATATGAAATAGGGGAGGTTCATCATCCTCACTCTAGTGAAATGCATCAATAATCTAACATGATAGGTGTACAAGTGAGAAAATCTCCCTTCACAGTTGAAGTATTTGATAATGAGCTTCATGAGTGGAGCATAAGTGTCCTGTAGGTATCTGAAAGGAAAGACCCTACTGATTTGCTTTTGATAACTAGCCTTGATGTAAGGCTCATAATGCTCTTTGCTCACATGTTGTCCTTTGTTCCACTATTCACCTACATTTGGAATCCCTGTTGCTTCAGCTATAGTTTCAGGTGTTAAAGTGAAGGAAACACCTGCTAAGTTCACTTGGCCATTGTGAAGATGAAGGACAAATAGTCTGGCAAGTTCATGGTGGTATTTCACCTTCCCCACCATCTCACAGAACTGGTAGCAAGACTGATGTTTGAAACATGTTACTGCAAGGGGACAAGCCAATAACTCTGTAAGTGTAGTGGGCTCCTCCCGGATCTATTTTCCTCCCTTATGTGGTTTTCTTAGTTCATGAATCTCTTGGGAGGAATCGCTCACAGTTTCCTCATCTCTTTCATACGCTGAATTTGTTTCCATATTTTCCACTGTATGGTGCAAAATGATGAGTATGAAGAGATTTTATTTCAAGAAAAGGTGACTGCTATTTTCTTCTTTGGGATTTTGGTGAATGGGACTAATGAGTGGAAGGTTTTGATGCTGATTGTAGGGTTATTAGGGAGTGGTAGGGTTTTGGGAATGAGGATTAGGGTTTGTGGAATAGTGGGAATTAGGTGTTAGGGTTTGGGA
>APFE030054283.1:0-28822 GCA_000404065.3 Pinus taeda
GAAAAACATTAGTAATGAAACCTTTAAAAAGAAACACACCCACACGCACCTTTAACATTATTTTGATTGTTATTTGTCCTTTCTATTAGTTCCTATAATAAAAATGTACAATGTTATGGTAGTTACAAGCATTAGTGTTCAAAGAATAATAACATAAATAAGAAGACAAGTTATAAGTATTTGACATGACATTATCTTCATATTTGTAACTTTGCACCTCATCATCGTCTTTGCTACCTTTATTTTTCTCTAAATTAAACATATAAAATATTTTGAATTGTGAAAATGAATAAAATCATTAAATAATAAGGAAAACAAGTGGACAAATTATAAGTACTTGATATTATATTTTGTCCTTTATTAAAGCTTTGTTTCACATTCCTTTGATCAATGTCTTTGTTCTCCTTGCTTGTCTCTATAATAAACATAAAAATGTTATAAATTATGACAATGAACAAAATTCATAAACAAACTATACAGAAAACAAATATCTTTTAATTTCATATTAATATTTTCGGTTCTGATTTGGAGTTTGTGGACATGCCCTTAGTCACTATATTCATTCTCTTTTATTTCCAACTATAATCAACAAATGAATGCCTATGATCACGATAATAAATAATTAATTTAGATTAAAAAAAAAAGAGTTTCAATGGGTTAATCCCGTTTCTATTCCGCATCATCCTGGTCATTGTCTTGATGTAATTTTTCATTCTTCTTATAATTCCCTATAATAGACATCAAAAAATGTTTTGATATGGAAATTAAATAAATTCAAAAAGTAACAAGAGCAACAACCAGACAAATCATGTACCTAGTATGATAACTTCTTCTCCTCATGTTTCCATTTCTAAACTTTTTTCAACATCATAAGCACTATATTGATTATTTTTTTGCTTCCCACATTCATCATTCTTTGTTTCAGAATCTCTATCATTAGTCATTTTAGTAAACACTTTGACAATTAAAAATATAAACAAAATATTATCCAAAGTATTATAAGACAAACAACAAAGAAACTGCAGTACCTGAATTTTCTAAGAAGTTAATAGATCTTGGATTTGATAGTTGAAAATGTTTGTAATTATTCAACATGATTATCCTTTGTGACTATGTTTTCACAACACATGCAATTCTTCTTCCATATGTACAACAAGCCTTGATTACATTTGTCCCCGCATAAAGAGTAATAACCACTTTTGCATCATTACATTGTTGGTGTTTTTCCAATAAATCCATTTAGAAATCATAATCTCTCTCATTTTCATCAAATGTGTCTTCAAATGTGTGAGAGTATTTTGAAGCTTCCAAAATTTTTAATTCTTAAGTATAGAAATGTATAGTAAAAACTATATCATAACTATACCTATTTTGAGACTTGTATTCATAAATGCCACTAGTCATTTTATAGTTGATCTTGGAGTTCTTTATGGCAATTTCCAAAAACTTATGTAAATCATTACAAAACTAAATTTCTACTAAGAGAACTGTAGCAAAGTCATTCAACTGATTTTTTCCGTAAGAAATAAAAAAAATAAAATCAATATTATATCCTTGTGGAATGGTTCTTTTTCCAAAGCAAGTGTATCCGGAACAATAAAGTTAGTATGTAAAACTGCTTGCAATTGACATTAGAAAATAGTGCAAAAGTGTTGACAAAATATCAAAGCCACCAAAATGACAACCAAATTCAAAATTGTTTTCAACCCATTGAACATTTGTTCATCCATTTATCATTCTGTCAAGGACTCCACATGCTTGCTGAGAAAGGGACTCTATCTTTGTATTATGTGTTCTTTTTACATAAGTATATGCCTCCACCATGTTGCAAAAGTTGGAAAATATAATATCGTTAATTTCATAATTCTCAAGAATGTCGAATGTGGTAAAAGTATTCTCATTCAATTTGTCATCATGACTTTGACAATATGTAACCATTGCCTCCAATAATGTTCTGTTGGTTTTCAATTTAGAACAAATAATCTTTTAATTTTGTGGCATTTGTTGGATGATTAAGTGGAATAAAAAACCAAATGGTTTCATCCAATAGCTTATCTACTACTGAAGAAATTTTTTCCATGGTTAATCCCTGACGGGCTGAAGAGTACATGTTGTCAAATTGTGTAAACTATTTCTCTTGTAGTTCTCAAAATCAGGTTGGCTTGGTGAACACTTTAATGTTCCTAGTTGGTAACAGTGAAAAACAATGTACCATTTATCCCAAATAGGTTGATCAATATATAAGAGAATTTTTTAATCAGAAAAATTTCTAAGTGGACACTCGAAGGTGCGCAACATTTCATCATCGGCTTGATAAAATAATAAATATAAGCTAATCAACAACCATTTATTAGCATAATGTCTAACCATTGTAACAAAGTATAAACTAATTATAAAATTGTCATACCATTTAAATATTTTGGTGTCATGTTTCTTGAACATCCTTTTTCCTTGGATGCTTCCTTTGAATTCTCACTAACTTCATAGTCTATGGTTTTTGATAATAATAAATAAATAAAAAGTAAAAAATTATTAACATAGTTTCGAATTATTGAAGAAAGTATGAAGTTATAAATATTATAACTAATCGCATCATTATATGTGTAACAAAAATGAACAAGAACAATAACAAGTGTAGAACTCGCAATAATAGCTAATCATGGTGTTAATTAGGAAAAGGGAACCCCCAAATAATTTATTATGTTCTTTTAATCGTGACTATAGGCAAGTTATCACCTACTAGCTTTCCTTCTAGCACGAGCATAAACACATTTCCAAAAAACATTACATTGTGAATAAATAAATAAAACTATAGAGACTACAACAACATCATATTTACATAAAATTGATCTTTTATAGTCATGTATATTCTTAGCTTGCTTTAGAAACCATAAAATCAAAACACAATGAAAGAACATTAACTATGGCAATTATTAGATTTTCTTCTAGATCTTCATCTAGCAAAAAGAAAAACACATAACAACATTGCAAAGTGAAAGAAATAGAGAATGTGATAGAATTACTTCTAGCAGAAACACAAGCATATTGCCAACAAGAATGTTTCAAAGAAAAAGAAATATTTGTATCCTAGATTTCTTTTTATCACAAACACAAGGAATATTGCCAATAAAAACATTGTATGGTGAAATAAATCTAGCACATGTTAGAATTATTTTGAGCATGAACACATGCATATTTCCAAGAAAAACATCGCAAAACGAAAGAAATCTAGCACAAGCTAGTTTTCCTTCTAGTACAAACACAAGCACATTGTCATTAAAAATATTGCCAAGGCAATGGAAATGTAACACATGTTAAACTCCCTTCTATCGCATAAAAGAAGATTGCCACCAACAACAACATTGCATTGTGAAAACAAAAACATTCTATATTACCCTCTATCACAAACACAAGCACATTGCCAATAAAAACATTGCAAGGTGAAATAAATATATTGTAAGTTAAATTTCTTTTTAGCATAAAAACAAACACATAACAACATTGTAGGGTGAAATAAATCTAGCATGTGCTAGAATTACTTTTAGCAAAAATACAAACATGTTTCCAATGACAATATTGCAAAGAAAATTAAATGTAGGACATGCTAGATTTTTTTCTAGTACAAACATAACCACATTGCCAATAAAAACATTGGAAAGGGACATAAATTTAAGCATTGCACACTTCCTTCTAGAGGACAAAAAAAAAACTCATATCAGCATTGATAGGTGAAAGAAATCTAACATGTGCTAGATTTGCTTCTAGCACAAACACAAATATGTTGTGAACAACATCATTACAACAGGGTAAAGGAAAATCTAACATATGTTATATTTCCTTCTAGCACAAACCTAAGAAAATCACATTATTTTATGGCTAAATAAACCTAATACATGTTGGATTGACTTCTAGCACAAACACGGACATATTACCAATAACATAATTGTAAGGCAAAAAGAATCTAGTACCCACAAGATTTTCTTGAAACAAAAACAAAAACACATTGCGAATAATAACATTGTAAGATGAAAGAAATCTAGTGTGTGCTATATTTAATTCTACCATAAACACAAGAACGTAACAACATTGCAAGGTCTCATAAATCTACTATGTGCTAGATTTACTTCTATCACAAACACAAGCATATTGTCAACAACAACACAGCAAAAAAAAGAGATCTAGCACAAGCTAAATTTCCTTCTAGCATAGACAGAAGCATATTGCAAAATAAAAATTTGTAAGACAACATTCGATTTTCTTCTAGCACAAATAACTATATCGTCAAAAATAACATTGCATTGTGAAAAGAAATATAACATGTACTAGATTTCCTTCTAGTGCAAATTCACAAACATATTGCCAACAACAACATTACTAGACAAAGCAAATCTAACACATGTTAGATTTCCTCCTATCAAAAACAAAAGCACCTTGCAAATAAAAACATTACAAGGTGAAAGAAATATAATGCATACCATATTTCCTTCTAATGCAAACATAATCACATAACAACATTGTGGGATGAGAAAAAATTCCAATATATTTACTTCTAAAACAAACATATAAATATTTTCAATGACAACATTACAGGACAAAACATATTTAGCACAAGCTAGATGTCATTTTAGCCCAAACAAAAACATGTTAGCAATAACATTGCAAGGTTAAAAAAAAATCTAACATGTGTTAGATTTCCTCTTAGCGTAAACACAAGCACATAGCAACATTGTAGAGTGAAAAATCTAGCATGTGTTAGATTTATGTCTACAACAAATACAAGCATGTTGCTAACAACAACATTGTAGAGTATAAAAAATCTAGCCTATGCTAAATTTTCTTCCAACACAAACACAAGCACATTTCAATCTGAAAGAAATCTAACACATGCTATATTTTCTTTTAGCACAAACACAAGCACATAACAACATTGTAGGACTAAAGAAGTCTAGTGCATGCTGGATTCATTCTATCACAAACACAAGTAGATTGCAAGCTAAAGGAAACAAAACACATGCTAAATTCATTCTAGCACAAGCAACCATATTTCCAACAATAAAATTTCACTGTAAAATAAATCTAGTGCATGCAAGATTTCCTTCTAGCCCAAAGATAAGCACATTGCCAATAACAACATTGCAAGGTGAAAGAAATCTAATGTGTTTTAGATTTCCTTCTTGTATAAACACAAGCAGACAAAAACATTGTAACATGAACGAATTATAGCACATGATAGATTTACTTCTAACACAAACACAACCATGTTGACAACAACAACATTACAGGGCAAGGAAATCTAGTGCATGCTACATATTTTTCTAACACACACAAGCACATTACAAGATGAAACAAATCTCTTGTGCTAGATTTCCTTCTAGCACAAACACAGGAACATAACAACATTGTAGGGTTAAAGAAATATAACACACACTAAATTTAGTTCTAGCACAAAATGAAGTATATTGTCAATAACAACATTGCAATAAATAAATCTAACATGTGCTAAATTTCCTTCTAACGCAATCACATGTAAAATTCCAATAACATTGCAAGGTCAAATAATTCTATCGTGTTTCTTTCTAGCACAAACAACCAAATTCCAACCACAACATTGCATTTTGAAAGAAATATAGTGCGTGCTAAATTTCCTTCTAGCTCAAACACAAGCACATAAAAACAATGTAAGGTGAAAAATATCTAACATGTTTTATATTTACTTTTAGCAAAAATACAAGCTTATTGCCAACAACAACATTATCAAGCAAAGGAAATCTAACACATGCTAGATTTCATTCTATAATAAACTCAAGTGTATTCCTAATAACAATATTTTAAGATGAAACAAATCTAACAAGTGTTAGATTTCCTTTAGCACAAATAGTAACACAACAGCATTATAGCTTCAAACATATCTAGTGCTTGTTAGCTTACTTCTAACATAAACACGAGCATGGTTCCAACAACACTGCAGGGCAAAACAAATCTAGAATGTGCTATATTTTCTTCTAGCACAACCACAAGCACATAACATAATTGTAGGATTAAATAAATTCAACGCATGTTGGATTTACTTTTAGTACAACCACAATTATATTGCCAACAACAACATTCCAAGGTAAAATAAATTTAACACACAATAGATTTTCTTCTATCACAAATATAATCATCTTAGCAATAACAACATTGCAAGGTATTTTAAATCTAATGTGTGCTAGATTTCCTTCTAGCACAAATACAAGAGAATAACAGCATTGCATGCTAAAAGAATTCTACCACATGATGAATGAAAAATATTATTTTTTCCTCCAAAAACTTATTGAGTTTCATTTTCATTTGTTATTATATTGTTGAATACCTATATAAGAATGTTTGTTGAATAGGATCATATAATTATTGAATTATATCACATCCTGGATGATTTTAGTGTCATGAATCTTTGAATCAGTGTAATTCTAGGAGAAAAAAATCTGTATATTCCTTGACGAAATGAAAAAATGTAGCCCTCTCAATGGGCATGTATCTAATACCTAGATTAATATTTTCTGGGTATTATCTGTTACAGATATTCATTACCTAATAATGCATTGCGTAGGTATTGGATTTGTAGTTTGTTTCCCCCTTGCACTTATCTTCTGAGTCATGATACTTCTCCATTTGAACGACATATTTAAGAAATAAGTTCTCACTCTTTAGTTTTGCATCTATAGACAATGTATTAATTTGATCACAATGTCAATTTTCATCAATGATGATCCCCTAAAAGTATCTCCCTATGTGAGGAATTCTAAAATAAGGGCATCATCATCAAAAAATATCTAGTTTGTAATATTGTTTGGTATAGAATGCCTAAAAAAGTGTTCATTAGAAAACACGTCCATAGAAAATTTTCTCAATGGTATAAATATAGGAGTTGTGTTTGAAAGTAAATTTTCATTTGCATTTTGACTTCAATATACATAATTAATATTAAATGTATCAAAATTTGAAATAATAATCCATGCCTCATCTATATAATTCTTAAGGTGATTAAAATACAGTGAATTGAATTTCCTAAATGTTTGATAACTATTTGTAAATCCCTATTAGTTGGATCTATTTAGCTTCCAAATCTATCACCCTTTTAAGACCTTGTATCAAAGCCTCATACTTAGTGACATTATTTGTGCATGGGAAATCCAAGCGACAAGACATCAAATATTTGTATCCTTTAAGGTCTCTAAGAGTGCACCTAGACCTTTCACTTGAACTCAACTTAGAGCCATCAAAAAATAAAAACCATACATTCTAATTTACATCTAAATTTATTCATTTTGAAAATAACTTTGTACATGTTCTTGCATAATATATAGATTATTTACAACAAGCTAATTTGCGTGAAAGAGCTTAGATTGTTTACACACATCTACAAAAGGTGAACATTCAACAATAAATTTCCAAAAAAGAGAGTGAAAATTGTAGTTAAAAAGTGTAGAATTAAAGAACACAATGAATACATTTGAATCATTCAAAGCAGTGATTGTGTGCTTCATATACATCTTGCTTGTTATTTTAATTTGATTAGTATTGTCGTTATACGGAAGCCAAAGATGTGACCATTCTATCAAAAAAAATATCCATTTATTTTTTCAAACCAACCGTCGCTTAGTAATAAAGCATATGACTCAACCACTATTTTGGAGTAGAAAAAAGTTTGATAAGTACACACATTAATTCACTATGCACTTTAACATTCGAGCATTCTAGTTCAAGTTTGGGTGGGCTGCAATAACTGGTAAACTTTCGCGACTAGATCTTTGAATTTTGCTATTCGGTTTACACAAATTCAAAGGTGTAAAGTCATGTTGTTCACAACTTTACAAAATAACAATGACTGGAACCCAGACATCTAATGTTCACATTACATGGGCAAGGGTTGCAAAGTACACGTTGAACAAGCCCCTTCGACCTCTTCCACTAGCCCAAAGTAAACCGAAAGGAAAGCATGTAGGAATGGAGTCAAATATTTATGGATCTAGTGTTGTTGTTGAACCCCTTAAACAATGTGAAGTGTTATCATATGTGTCTAATATCTGTAAGGAAGCACCCTTGATTGATTTCTTAAAAAAACCAAAAGCAATTAAGGTTGTATCTCATAATGCTAATGCGAAGGGGAGAGGCGAGGAATTCCTTGGAATAACAAGAAGATTACTAGAGAGGAAAAGATTAAAAAAGAGACTTCACTAGCTATTTGTAATGTCGACGATGCATCTGTTGGTAATGTGATCAGTGTTGATAAGGAAAATCTTGTATCTCTCTCATGAAAGGAAATCATTTTCCTTTTCTATAGGGAAATCCCTTTACTAGTGAGGGAAGGATATTCCTTTCCTCTAACTCAAGGAATCACCTACCCTGTATAAAATGAAAGACCTTTCCTTACAAAAGATTAGAGAAGTATAAATCTCAAAAAATAAATATAAAAGTAATTTGAAGAATGAAATTGGGAATTGGTTGAAACATGTGCTTGAGAGGATATCCTAGAAAGAAGTAAAGCATAGTTAATCATTAAAAAAGAATGACTTCTAGAGACAAAAATTATAACTACCACTACTACAAAAAAATACTCTTGGAGGGCGGGGTGAGGTCTTAATCTGCCTCCAAAAGTGGGAATTAAAAGCAATATTAACATTATCTACAATTTTTTAAAACCTACATCATACCTCCTCCCCCTACCCCTAAAAGCATCACCTCTAAAATTCAAGCCTTTTAGGGGTGTTTTCTTAAGAGATATCAACTGCCCCCAAATGTGTCAGTTTTCAAGGGGGGTTTCAAACTTGAAAAGTGACTTTTGGGTGGAATTTTTTAGAACCCCCCTCCCTTCAAAGCATCACCTCTAAATGTCAAGCCTTTTAGGAAAGGTTTTTGAAGAGATAGCATTGATGGATAGCCCAAATGGTTGGTTGAAGCCTATCTGCCAAGTCATTGGCCCTCTGTTATGAGGCGTTGGCTCAATTCTCCTTGGCTTCGTCAGGGTCAAGTCCCAAAAGTTGGGTCGATTAGGCATGAGGTCCCTTCATGTGGGCTAGACTAAGGGTGTTGTGAGGACAAACGAAAAGGTTTTTTAAGAGATATGAACCAGCCACAGAAGTGACTTTTAGGGGTGATTGAAATAGCCCTCAAAAGTTATCTTTCAAGGTTGGTTGTAAATCGCCTAAAAAAATTCACTTTTGGGGGTGATTTGAAACCCCCTTGAAAATTGACCTATGTGGGACATTTAAAATCCCCCTCATAGCAACGTACAAGGGTGGCTTACAACCCCCCTTGTTGCAACTTATGAGGGCGGTTTAAAACCACCTTGTTGCAAAGTTTGGCGACGTTGGGTGCCCCCCTCATACTAACTTTTGGGGCTGTTAAGAGACCCCTCATGACAACTTTTGGGGGCATTAGAAGGCCCCCTTATAGTAGACTTTACATACATTCACATTTAGATAGACCCCCCCTATAGTAGACTTTACATTCTTTCAAATTTTTAGATAGGCCCCCTTATAGTAGACTTTACATACCTTCACATTTTTAGATTGTGATACTTTCAAACTGTTATGTTGGGCACGAGTGAAGAGGATCAACAAGTTGGGTAGTTGTATCAAATTGAGGTTGGCTTACACGATGCGTCATTGAATTCATCAAATCAAGGAGAGTTTGCAAATCGCATTGAATCAACTTTGCACAAACCTTCATTCAAGCATACAATCATCTCTTTGCATTCACTCCATAATGAAAGAACTGAAGAAAATGGATGATGTCATTGAATATAGTGTTGATCCTGATGTATTCTATGGGAATTTTAGGAGGTGTCTGGGAATGTTCTTTCTGTTTTTTTTATTTGCACTAAAGGGCATGGCATTATCAAAGCATGAAGGGGAAAAATATTTGCAAATTTCCCAATAACAACCAAGCAAGTTGAAGGACCAATCCCTCCTAGCCTCATCCCCTTACCTCTTTGTGTTATGTTTCCTTGCCAACAAACCCTTACGCTTTATTTTGATAGCCTTTGGCAGGGTATCACTACTAGTAGAGTTTGTTTAATTCTCAAGGAGCTTTCTCTCCTTAACACAAAGAAATTCATGTATATTTCCATATAATGAATTTTCATTTAGTATCCCGCAGTTGGTTTGGTCTCTAACTCTTTGAGTTTGTAGTCTATTGGGTTGTTAGTCCATCTATCATATTTACTTTCCCTCCAAGTGCAGCCCTCAAGTCCAATATTTTCCCTTATGTTTTTTCTCCTCACTCTTTCATCCTGAGGGGGAAATGGAAGAGGTGGTCAAGGTCATAGCCAGGGCCAAGGTTGTGGATGTGGAATAACGCAAGCTCAACATTGAACTACCCGAAATCAAGGTCACATAAATAACAATGATTTAAACTTGGAAGAAACTTTGTCTTCGAAAACTAATGCACACCCACATGCTCGTTAGATTATTTTGGGTTGGGAGAATGAATTGAAGCAGGAAACATATAATGACCTGGAGCTAAATGAATGGCAGGATCTCATCCCTAACCCAGGCCATACCAAAGGCCGATACAACCAGTTCTACAGACCCTTTACATTTTCTGGATGATGAAAAATCTCTTAGCAGAAGCTTTAACATCCAGCTTTGAAGGAATTTCATAATTAGCAACAAAAATACAGGAAATCAACAAGGAATCCCAACTCATTCAATGCCAAATTCAACAACAAAATGCTCGTTTAAGTCGTATTGAGAATCATATTCCCTACCTTCCACAAATTGAACTATCGAGCTCCAGTGCCAAAGACTTGATGCCAATTGAATCTTTTGATGATTATCATTTTTCTTGGCATAGTTTTGGCTCTCAATTTTTCTATGTATAAATCAATAGTATGCATTTTTTATCTTTCTGTTATAGACATAGAGTAAATAGGAGATGCATAGACACTCAGGTTTATATAGCCTTGCTTAACATTCTCAGGCTTTTCAGATTTTGGATGGCATATAATGTTGTCAGATGGCCAACATACATGGTTTCCCAATGAGCAAGTTGAGGCCATCTAATTATGGATGATGTTTATGTAATTCCTACCTATTTTTTAAAATGGAATAGAAAGGATCTGCAAAGATTACTAAAATTATTTCTTAAAAAAAAACTAATTTTTTAAAATAAAATATTTAAAATTATAATAACTTTAATAGTATAATTGAATTCTAAAATTCCAAAAAAATAATAAATTACTTGTGAGCAACACCACAACCTCCAAAAATTAAAATTTAAACCTACCTAACAAGGATCACAACATATAGAATAGGAAAAATACCCACAACCATAGGTAATGCACTACAAAATTTTCTATCCTCTCTCCAACTACCTGCACGTTTGCATGGCAATGTCGCATGTCAAATTTTTGCAAGTCACCAAACACATATATTGTTGGTTGGTTGATGGATGGATGCTATCAGTGACAAGAACATAAGAAAACAATATGTCAATGTACAGACAACACAACTATAGAAGACTCACATCGTAAGAATTTGAGACAAGAAAACGAAGAACCAAATGAAAAAATAATTACATTCGAACAGGCCAAGTGTGTTTACAGTCCGATGTGCATTTTTATAGGTCGTAGTGTATGTTTTCGACAGTTTTTGGCTATATTTGTTTGGTCAAATTTTCCTATGCAATTTGTTCGCAATTCATTGGAATCAAAAATTTGATTTGTGAATTTTGTATAATAGCGGTGGTTATTTAAAAGCTGAATTCAAAAACAAAAAGCAAGATTTCACCCAAAAATAAATGTTTCCAGCCAAAAATTCCAAAGAAATAAAATATAATAAGGATACAATATCCCTTTTATAAAGTAATAAGGAAAAATGGAAATGATTTTATTATTATTAAATTGATAATTAATTGAGTTTGTCTTGAATAATTGGGATTTTTTTGTCATAATGAATTGGAACCTTGTTATTAAATCTAAACATAAAAAATCTCGATATAAATGATAACATTTCTACGGTTTTGAATTAAAAATCTATTTTTTCTGCACAACCAAAAAGGACCATCTTTCCTACATCAATGTTCATAATGATAAATCTTGTGACTTATTTAGCTGAAAGTCTAAAATATTGCTCAAGCAGCCTACTCCCAACAACTAATTTTACTTTGTTGATCATAACATGATTGTTTCTCATTATTATCACTTCCCAGTTTTCTTTGGAGATTGAACAAATACAAATGGAATACAAGACCATAGCAATCTCAATTCTACATTTCAACATTTAGAACTCACTCTTTTTGTTTGTTTCTAACCAATTATTCCAAAGCCATTAGATTTCATATCTTATACATCATCCCCTTCTCAGGTAACACTCAATTTAGGCGATTTCTTCAGTCTCATAATGTAGCAACATATGTCTCTTTCTTCTCAGGAAACAAACACCTAATTTAGGCAATTTCGTGAGTCTCATAATGCAGCAGTAGAAATAGATGTCTCTCTTTCACCAAGTTAAATCAATAAAGAGGTAATCCAATTTGTCCAAATGTCTAACTTCAAACTTCAAGGATTAGCTCATAGTGTGTCATCCTTATCTCTTCACATACCCTTTGTTGCAATTAAATCAAACCAGTCTCAAGCCATCTGGGAGATCCTTGAGACACACCTCCACCCACTAATCCCTTTGGAATTCAACATGCTTTGGAAAAAAAATTGTTTCCTCCCACTATCATGATTCATGGGTTTTGGCAAGCAGGCATCTAGGAGAGGACATATGTAATAACAACACATTTACCACACAATAAAGCATGGAAAGAGTACTATGATCAAGCTTCACAGTTTTTTGGTGCTAGCAGAGGAGGTTTCCCATAGTCTACAACAACTCAAAGTGCATCAGAAAATTTGATATATGAATGAACCTATGCTTTATAAATTTGCATACATACATAATCAATTATAGGCATGAGGTATACAACTCAATTTTGGATACCTAACTTATTATCTTTGGATATTCAAACGAATTTATAATTCCTTGTGTATATGTTTTCATAGTTATTCATGTTCTTACTTCAATTTTTTGAAATATTTTTGGATGTTCCAACGAAGTTACAATGTAAGTTTTCACAATTATTCATATTGTTACTCAGACTTTCTCAAAACAAACTTCATTATTGTGACTCTATTATAAGTGGCCATAGAATTTCAATAGGCCCTTCAACAACTTCATAGTATGTGCCCATGTTCCTCTCAATTTCTCAGCGCTTACCCTTCTTTGACATGGGAATGGGTACAATTGGAAATGAGAATTTATGGGTATGTATGGCAGTCAATCTCTATAAATTTATGTTAATCTTTTCTGCTTTAGCATTATTGATATTAAAAAGAATCCTTTTGTAAAACTAGCATTGTCTTCTAAAATATCTAGAGTAAACCGTTGTGTGTGCAGGGAATTTTTTCAAAGCAACACAGTCCTATAAAATCTCTACATAATAAAACATTATTTCTTCAAACCATACTATTAAATAAAAATCAACAATTTTACAAATGGCATATTAGTTTACAGAAGGGTGAAATTCCCCAATTTTAGGTTTTATAAGAAAATTTAGGAACCTTTCATCTACCTTTTTACACTATCAATTTGTATTTATAGCAAGAAAATAGTTCTCCTTGAGACATATCCATGATTGTGCTTTCATGATTGTGATCATGCAAGTCTCAACTTTCATTAATGCCCCATGCTTTCATCAATCCCCCATGCTGACCCACATCAACCATATTTGGAAGCACCTAGTCACTAATGTTGTTAGAGTATTATATTATCTTGAGCGTTTGTCCTACCATTTTTAGAAATCAACACGCCCCATATTTAATGGTTACCTTAATGGACATTGTTGATCTCTCATGGAATCAGAGTGCAGTCTTCACCAATGTTGTTGCCAATGCAATTCTTAAAAGATAAATAACTATATGGCACAATATTGTGACTCTATTATAAGTGGCCATAGAATTGGGAACTTAAGCAAGGACAGGTATGAAATTCGAATTAATTACATCCTTTAAATAAGAAATCGCTACTATAACTCCATATAAAACTTGGTCCTTTTGCATAAACATGTCTATTTGAAGTTAAAAATCTAAATAGGATAGTCCTTTAGCATAATCATGTCTATTTCAAGTTAAAAATCTAAATAGGATAGTCCTTTAGCATAATCATGTCTATTTTAAGTTAAAAATTAAAATAGGACAGCCAAGCAGTGATAAGTTTAATTTCTAATGCATTTTCTTCGAAAATTAAAACAAGAGGTTAAAACAGTAACAAAATTGATTTCTAATGCATTTTAAGCTCTATTCATCTATTTATTTTTTAATTGAAACATTGTAGTTTGCAGTTTTTCATCAAAATGTTGTCAAACCGGATTTAACTTTCACAAAACTTCCAAATATATCTTAGGAATGAATTTTCTGAAATCATTTATATCTTTAGTGAGGCTTCTACTCTCTTAAACTAAACAATTTATGTGCTGAGAACCTCCGTGTACCTTTCACAAAACTTCCAAATTCATATTAGGAAAGAGTCTCCTGAAATCATATATTTCTTTAGTGAGGCTTCGACTCTTAAACTAAACAAATTTCCAGTGAAACCCTCCATGTACGCTGGAGATCTTCCTACACACCATCAATAGGCGGATAAATTTTAGTGAAAAGAGGTTTAAACTAGCACAGCCTCAACTGATCAATGCTACCGATAGGGGTGATAAAAACCGAGTGCTAAGGCTTGTGGGAGAGAACGTTCTCACTTGCTAATAGCTATTCTCTCTGGAAAGCCTAAGAAAGCCAGTAAGTTCTCTCTCATAAGCCTACACACTAGTGGGTTCTCTTGGTTTTCTCACCGTATGTTCTTACCATGTCTAACAACGTTCCTGTAATGAAAATTCCATGTTCTTATCATGTTTATTAACATTCCAGTTCATTTTAAATTTCACACACCCAGACATATTCTTGCTAATTCCAAAATTCGAATTCCTGGTAACTTCGAAGCACCAAAGCTCAAGTGTTGACCTTTGTGCTTCTTGAGCTGAATGAAAAAGCTCGCTTAAAGGTAGTAGGTAAAGTAGCACAAGTAATACTAGATGAATTTAAGCCAGATTCGAGCTTCATTTTCAAACACTACGCTTATAAGGTATAAATCCTGTCCTGGTGAACTGAAGAATGTTTTGAATTTCTGAATCATTTTTTTATATAAATTTTCATAACTGTAAATAATAATATATAATGTAGAAACCTATTATGGCCATGAACTTAGTTTCTCATGGAATTGGGCTAATCGATAAAAAATTTGGTGTCTTCTTGGCACATGATATTAGCTGAATGATCTTTATGGCGATCATAATTTTATTTATTTATAATCTAATTTTTTTGAATCATGTGATAGATATTGTGATAGATATTACTGCATTTATTTTGCAATATTTGGTGTCATTGCTTGTTCTTCCTGTATGAATAAATCATTCTGCTATTGTTGATTCGTTACCGTGTGAATAAATCATTTTGCTAATATTGATTCCATAGAGAGAGATACAACAAGCCTACTGACCTCATCAAGCTTCTCAAAAGAGACGGCCCAGCGTGGGATCCAGCCTTTGACCGCTTCGCCACTGACAACAATAAACCAGCTTGGCCATCCTGCAGTAAATCTTGCCTTTGATGTTCCTGGGAGAATTCCCAAGCCTGGGATTAGAATTGGCATTCGGAGAAAACTCTCCCTGTGGCTGCGGAGGATGAGAACAAAAAGGATAGTGTTGCTTATGCTAATAGTGCCGTTGCTTTTAGGCGTCGTCCCACAACAATGAAACTAGGTTGGCACCATTGTTTTTTCCCTCTCAATTTAGTCCTATAATCCCCCATGTGTCTGTTCTCAGCCTCAATGCCATGGTCCATGACTGCAGGGGCTACCAACGGCTGAGACGCCATATAAGAAGATCAACTATTGCAGGATGCCCCCTTCGAGCTCTCTACATAATATGTGGCTCTTGTAAAGGGTTTGCTGCAAATGCACTCTATAAGAATAGTTACAAAACCTACTCCAGAAGCCCTCCTCTGCCAACCTGAAAACCCCAAGAAAATCCTCGAAGCAAAGAATTTAAACCCCAAAATGACGTTGCATCCAAGTCTTGCCTTTCCGATATTTGCTCTTTTATGAACAAGTCTTCAGCTTGGATCTGTCAAAAAAGTAATAAAGGCCGCACACAAAAATACCCTAACCAGTTCATATTCACATCATTTTGTGTGGAGAAAAGAACAAGCCGCATTGCGTCAAGACCTCCTCTTATTCCTCTAGTATTATTCTTAAACATGCATCATGGTTTCGAACCCCGTGATGTGAAACCAATCTAGTTGCTTGGAACCCAGAGATACAAATGCACTTAACGACACGATTTTTCTTCTATTTTCTCTAAACCAGCACGTCTCGGGTTCGAATCCCAGACGCAAAGTGCTTCACTAAAATCTGGAGCTGCACACTCACTAGGTGCAACGCTAACCCCATCTGAACGACCAACATTCTAATTCCGTAAAATCCATGTTAACTTCAACAACCCTGATTCGGGGAGACCATACCCGCCATTGGGTGCAAGTATGAATTACTGAAAGATCTATCTATGTCTCCCATGGATCCAAGGAGGTCATGGATGCCATAGGGTGTAGGTTCAAATCCTTCAAAAATCCATTTTTGGCTGTGCGAATACAGAAGAGCTGTGCAACTAAAATGACATGTCTTTTTATCGGTCATTATTTCTTAATTTTAGAAAATTTATTTTCTAATTTAATTTATTCATAGGTATCATATATATATATAATTATATATATATATATATATATATATATATATATAATATATATATATATGCATTGTGATGAGTGATCTCAGATGAGATTTTTTGGTTTTTTTTTTTTTATCATGGTCATTTTTCTTAATTTTATAAATTTAATTTTCTAATTTATTTTCTAATTTAGTTACTCATAGGCATAATATATAGATTTCATTGTGATAATTGATATAAGATAAGATTTTTTTGGTTTTTTATCATAGTTATTATTTCTTAATTTTCTAAACTTAATTTTTTAATTTAGTTTACTTATAGGTAGAGTATATGTATTTTATTATGATGATTGATATCAGATAAGATAAGATTATTATATTTATGTCCAATTAATGACCATAAAGTAGGTCAAATGGATTTTTGAGTACAGTGATCTCCATACAAAGCGGGAGAACCAAATGGTCTCCCTAAAACAAAAGATACAATGCATGAAATAAATCAACATTTGGCTGTAGCGGAGAAGATCCAGGAGCTAATAAGTCTCAAGACTAGATCCATCTCTCCTAACATCTGAGGTTGAATGAAGAGCACTAAAGAAACTCAACAAATTCTATTGGGTTGATGAAGAGTCGGTGGAAAGTGCAAACTGTCCACTAAACCGTCGCTTGGGGGGTTCACTAGCTGCTGATGTATGGAGGACTTAGTCCGTATCCCAGGGATGGATCTAAGAAGGATTTGCCACTGAGATCTCATGTGGCAGGGTGAGGTCCCATGGATCCTCACTGATCTAGTGTCTATATACGTACTGGTACCAATCAATTTCTTCGTGCCCCTGTCTAAAACTAGTACCCTGATAAATGTCGTGATCCTCTATGTGGGGTCTGGTCTCATGGGAGGCTGAAAAATACGTGCTTGGAACATGAGATCCTCTTGAATATATAGGGCCAAACATCGTTGATCTAAATAGAATCTCTAATAAAACAATGAAACCTTCCTCTAATCTGGTAGTAGACAAGGCATTCAAGAATGAAGTGCACATCGGTCTCCACTTCCTATAAATGACATACCTGGGAGATTTTTTCTGGGCTACCCACCCAGTAGTCCATCTCTACCTGAAGTCTGTGACAACCTACTCTGAACTAGCCTAGAGGAATGCGAATATCATGCATTCAGTTGTGAAATGTATACTGGGGTCGAACAATGATCCCGTCTCTCAACTCCAAGAAGTGCTTAGCGTAGAAGGCCATCTTTGGGGGCAACCCTCTTAGAGGATTGACCCAGGTGACCTAGACGAACTGCCTATAGATGTTATCCTTGATGATCTTGTTTAGCTCATGTCTAGTAGGTAAAAGGTGACCAGGAGCACCTAAGGAATATTAGAAAGGAGGGAGATGATCCAACTGAATTCCCACTAACTCTAAAAGATTTGAATATCCTGTAAACCAACATCTAGCTCAGCCTCAGGGAGTAGAATGGGCAATTCTCAGAAGAGAAATATGCCAAGTAAGGATATCGATCCCTACTCTTTATCGAGTATGCAAAGCCCTGGACATAACGCAACAATGAAACCAATCTAAAGATCGTCTCAAGCTGAAATGGCTGAGCTCCAAACTCTACAAGGATGATGTGTTGCAGTAGTGCTAGTTTGCTTCTAATGATGTGGCAGAGAAGAAGAATCAGGACTCTCTGAGATGAAGCCCAATCTAACTGAAGTAAAGACAATCCCCTAATCTATAAGCCCTATAGAACAATGGGACAGATCAATGTGTGCATGAGGATCATCTTGGACGAGATATCCTGGAAGTGATGTCGAAAGCTCTATCTCTCAAGAAGGGCTAAGGACCCATATCCTTTGTTGATATGAGGCTAAAGCATTGGTTGCAAACTAAAGTGGGGACTAGAGAATTGCACCCCCAAGTAAGTATACATGCTAGTGATCTCAATCTTTCCCCTTTGAATAGGAATTGAAGGTCTAAGGTTTTCTTCACCACATTGAAGATCATAACAAAGGAGACGGTGATAAGAAGCTTTGAATTTAGAGTAGAAGGGTGGAGAGTGAGTTAAAGCATATCGAATTTCATGACGTAGATTCTTGCATTCATCATCGTACCACTTGTTCATGGGGCAAGATCCAACTTTAGGGGAGATGGAAATAGAACAAGTGGAGTGGGGGAAGAATTTGAGTGCTGCTTCCCAAATGGAAAATGAAAGACAGGTGTATTTAGTAGAAGTAAAATCAAGCAAGGAGAATTGGGTCTCTAATGGGAGCATCTTGCATATAGTAGAGGAGAAGATGTCAGGGTCTCCTTCGTCAAATCATAAGGTAGTTCAGGGTGGGCCCCAAGGGAATGGATCAGGTGGAAGGGGAGGGTCAAACCAAAGAGAGACAGAAAGATGTTCATGATCATCAAGTGGGGTGGAGGAGACCGAGAAATGTTGAATAAGAGGGAGAAAGTTATGTCTAGTGAGGACATAATCAAGTACACTCGCAGCCCCACCATATGGCTGACATGTGAAAAAGCGAGAGTCTTGGAAATAGGGGAGGCCATTTAGAATCAAAACTCCTAGGATTCCCCCAACTACAATAGATGCTTACCATAAAATGTAGTGGGCCCCAAAGCATCATCTAACCTTCGGCGAAGCCCTACTGAATATGGATCTATCCCTTGGGTGCAAAACACATCCTCTCATTCGTTGCAAAGAGGGATCTGGAGATCTCTAGTACAAGCATTGAAGTAACCTAGGAGGATGACTTCCCCAAAAATAAAGTACTTATTGATGTCTGTATACAAGTCTATAAAGGGATCCCCAAGTGATGTTGAAGTTACCCTTCGAAAGACATAAAACAAAGAGAAAAAGACGAAAGGAAAAGGCCCATCGCAAATCGCAATCAGAGCTTCTAGCAACAACAAAGGAGGATAGCGAGATCAACGATCAGTGATCATCGATATCGCAAATCACATGTCGTAGCTCGCAGTAGTTAAGAAGTATCAGTGAGGGTAAGATCAGTGATTAGTCGATCACCAATATTGCAAATTGGCTATCGGAAGGTAGAGAAAATATCGCATATCGGTAGTCGAAGGCCCATGGGACATAGTGTATCGAAAACTCACAATGCTGAGCGCCAATATCACATATCAGACAAGATTGTTTGAAGCACCCCAAAAATTCAAGTATGTTGCCAATGTGCTACCTTTCTATAAACTGAAATTATTTATTTTATTGCTGTAATATTAGTGATACAGTCTTCGTTCAAATATTTGAAAGATAGACTTGATTTTTCATCTAGTTGATTATGAGACTCTGTACTCAAGCTCATGAGAAAAAAATCCAATAATTTTTAGCTACTCAAGCATAAATTCATGAAAGTTAAATAGTAACTGTGTATATCATGTTTCCCACTGTGCAGACAGGCATGTCACTGATTTTAGAAAGCCTTAAATTTTTCTCTCTACCTTCATAAGGAAGCAAATTTTTGAATTCTTCCCTAACACACATGAAATTCATATGCAGTTTCTGCAATGGTATTAACAAATTGTAAGAAATTATTGTATAAGAACCTTCTTACAGTCCTTGCTTCTCAATTCCAAGCAGATGTCCAACCATCCATAATACATAGTTCCTTCTTCCTTAGTCTTTTAGCTATTGCAGTATGATTGATGGAGCAAAGATTTAACTATCCTTAACATTAGTGCTAAGAGTATGCACACTAAACCCTGTCATAGTCATTCTAGCTCCCCGTTTTCATGCGGCTTCATACCTCTCAATACTTTCTTCCCCCTTACAAGAAATTATGTTCACTATGTCTCGGGCAAGGCATTATTTTTCAATATTCATACGATCTATGATATTCCTTTTAAGTGTAGCATCTAGAGACTCAAACACTGATGAGTAACAATTTAATGCTTCCATGAACTAGAACAAGAAAGGTGTAGTATTAGTGTTAATCTGTTGTTCTACTACTATGACCAAGAAAGGTGTAGTTTTAGTGTTAATCTCTTGTTCTTTATGGTTGAGGGACTTCACCATCCTAAGAAGTCGGTCACGTGGGTTCTTTGTAGACACACTTTCATCGGACATGTGATGCAGTTGGAATGAAAATTTGAGTGCTAAACCTCATCTAGATTTATGTCAAGCATCCTTCATGCTCTACTTTGAACTCGGCCATACTTGTCACCATCTGTCTCACATTGGGTAGAGCCTTATAATGAAGAAGAGCAAACCTCTGGTGCCATAGTTCAGATTGTAGAGAAGTGTCGCAAGACATGGCTCCCAATGGACTTCCTCCAACTTGATGCGAATTGTAAACCTGGAACCCAAGAGTAAAAACATCTTTAAAATTCATTTTCCAAATGCATACCTTTCCATCAATGAATGCCACCTTGTATCCTTTGTCTTCCATTGTCAAAATGGGCACAAGGTTCTTGAGATCAGGTACATATAGAACTTCTTGTAAATGAATCATGGTACCTTGATTCAATTGAAGGGTAACATTTCCTACTCCCTTCATGGGATAGGTGGCATCGTCTCCAAGAATAATTTCCAAGTTTGTCTCCTTCTCTATCATATTAGAGAGAGCTTCCTTGTACAGTTACAAAAGTATCTTAGCTAGAGCTTGAGCTGTCTACTAGACTATTTGTCTCGGCGAATGTAGGGCTATGTTTCCCAAAATGATTACAATTAGGATTTGGTCCCTCTTGGAAATCAAGAAATTATAGAAATAATAAGAAACTAGATGATCATGGAAGAAGAGTTCCTTCTGTTGTTCCCGCGAAAACCTCTGGTCAAGCCACGCCTTTGTCATCATGCATCCTTTTAGCTGCTCATCTGGTCCCTGTCGCTTTTTCCTTAACTGCTTGAGTAGCACATTCGCCGGAGTTGGGAGTGAGTCAACTGTGAATGCCTGTCACGGAGTGGAAATAGAGCATGCCCTAGTATTACTTTTCTAAGTATCGGAGTGCAACCCCATGCCGAGCCATTAAGTCTTCTTGAGCTTCAATACATTCATTTACTCACAAGAGACGAGCAGTGAAGTAGTCGAATCCATCCCTTCGCCCCTCGTAGTCCTTGGTTTCGTGTTGCAGGGGCTTCTATAGGACCGACCCATATGAATTTCCCACTGCCCCGTACCTTTATTCATTTCCTTATCTCTCGACTCGTCTACCTTTAAAGCTTTGTACCATGCTATCGGGGCATCGCCACATCGAGACATTTATGCTAAGAGGCATCACAGAATAGTGAATCTTGGTCACTTTTGGCCCCCTCTGACTTAATCCCCTTTTGTATTTCTGCATAATAGGACCAAGGGCTGACACCTGGGGAGCGAGCTTTAAATCAGAGATACAAGTAAAATTTAATGCTATTTGATACAAGTAAATCTTTCATGCATTAAATTTTGTTCACAATGCAACATTATTGCTGGAAATGTGCTTGTATTTGTGTTAGAAGGAATTATAGAATGCACTAGATTTCTTTGTTCTTGTGCAAAAAGGAAAACTATCAAGATTTCACCCTCACAAAGGTTAGTGCTCTGATATTGTTATTGGCAGTGCATTTGTGATCATGCAACAAGGATACCTAGTAATTACTAACTTTCTTCTAAACACCATTACACTTATGCAACCAATGCTCTAGGAGTGACATTGTATCAATAATCACAATGGTTAGAATTATAGCTTTTGATGTGCCCTTTTATTGAATTTGGAACAATTTATGAATATCAATGATAGTGCAAAAGAAGTGTATATAAATATATGTTGTTGTTGGCACTACATTTGTGCTTGCGTTGGAAGGAAAGATAATTGTATAGCTTTCCTTTCCGCACAAACATAATAATCCAATCATAATTATTTGATCCATGGAGAGTAACGTGATCTTTGTATAATTTTGAAGTTTATGAATAAATTTATTATTGAGGTATACCATATTTTTCTTCTAATGCAATTTCTTTGCTTTTAGAATAAAAATGAAAATTATCTAGTATTTATAGTAGAAAAAGTTTTATTTGGAAGAGAACCTCTAGTTTGGCTTTTGATTATCAAGTTCAAACATCAAACATCCTCACTAAGTGAATATAAATATAATTTGTCCTTCTCATGGGGATTTTAGACATCTTATGTAGCATCGATCTTGAAATTTCTCATATTTTCCAAAGGACCATGTTTTGGTTCTTTAACTTCTACAAATTTCTTATGATCATTATTCATACACATGCATCAAAACTACAAGTGTCATTTCTAAAGTTAAATAAGAAGTTGGTGGTTTGATATGAGTTGATATTTGTCATTCTATGATACTGTCTACATCTCTAATTTCTTGTTCTTCATTTATATTTTTTGTGTAATTTGTATGTAAAGTAATTTTTAGTAATACGCACTAAATGGTGGGAAATAATGTTTCATTACATACAATATGACTACCATATTATTTAAATTATTGCATCTATATTAATTTTTTGTAAGTTGTGTGCTTTTGTGAAAACATAAAGTCACACTTTACATGGTTCAACCTATTAATTACAAATTACGATTTAGTTGTTGTTATAGAATTTATACAAGCTACAATGGAAAATATAATTTTGCCAAAAGGGGACTATGTTTATTTCCTCTAACTCAAGGAATCACCTACCCTGTATAAAATGAAAGACCTTTTCTTACAAAATATTAGAGAAGTATAAATCTCAAAAAATAAATATAAAAGTAATTTGAAGAATGAAATTGGGAATTGGTTGAAACATGTGCTTGAGAGGATATCCTAGAAAGAAGTAAAGCATAGTTAATCATTAAAAAAGAATGACTTCTAGAGACAAAAATTATAACTACCACTACTACAAAAAAATACTTTTGGAGGGCGGGGTGGGGTCTTAATCTGCCTCCAAAAGTGGGAATTAAAAGCAATATTAACATTATCTGCAATTTTTTAAAACCTCCATCATACCTCCTCCCCCTACCCCTAAAAGCATCACCTCTAAAATTCAAGCCTTTTAGGGGTGTTTTTTTAAGAGATATGAACTGCCCCCAAATGTGTCAGTTTTCAAGGGGGGTTCCAAACTTGAAAAGTGACTTTTGGGTGGAATTTTTTAGAACCCCCCTCCCTTAAAAGCATCACCTCTAAATGTCAAGCCTTTTAGGAAAGGTTTTTGAAGAGATAGCGTTGATGGATAGCCCAAATGGTTGGTTGAAGCCTATCTGCCAAGTCATTGGCCCTCTGTTATGAGGCGTTGGTTCAATTCTCCTTGGCTTCGTCAGGGTCAAGTCCCAAAATTTGGGTCGATTAGACATGAGGTCCCTTCATGTGGGCTAGACTAAGGGTGTTGTGAGGACAAACGAAAAGGTTTTTTAAGAGATATGAACCAGCCACAGAAGTGACTTTTAGGGGTGATTGAAATAGCCCTCAAAAGTTATCTTTCAAGGTTGGTTGTAAATCGCCTAAAAAAATTCACTTTTGGGGGTGATTTGAAACCCCCTTGAAAATTGACCTATGTGGGCAATTTAAAATCCCCCTCATAGCAACGTACAAGGGTGGCTTACAACCCCCCTTGTTGCAACTTATGAGGGCGGTTTAAAACCACCTTGTTGCAAAGTTTGGGGACGTTGGGTGCCCCCCTCCTACTAACTTTTGGGGCTGTTAAGAGCCCCCCTCGTGGAAACTTTTGGGGGCATTAGAAGGCCCCCTTATAGTAGACTTTACATACATTCACATTTAGATAGACCCCCCCTATAGTAGACTTTACATTCTTTCACATTTTTAGATAGGCCCCCTTATAGTAGACTTTACATACCTTCACATTTTTAGATTGTGATACTTTCAAACTGTTATGTTGGGCACGAGTGAAGAGGATCAACAAGTTGGGTAGTTGTATCAAATTGAGGTTGGCTTACAGGATGCGTCATTGAATTCATCAAATCAAGGAGAGTTTGCAAATCGCATTGAATCAACTTTGCACAAACCTTCATTCAAGCATACAATCATCTCTTTGCATTTACTCCATAATGAAAGCACTGAAGAAAATGGATGATGTCATTTAATATAGTGTTGATCCTGATGTATTGTATGGGAATTTTAGGAGGTGTCTGGGAATGTTCTTTCTGTTTTTTTTTATTTGCACTAAAGAGCATGGCATTATCAAAGCATGAAGGGGAAAAATATTTGCAAATTTCCCAATAACAACCAAGCAAGTTGAAGGACCAATCCCTCCTAGCCTCATCCCCTTACCTCTTTGTGTTATGTTTCCTTGCCAACAAACCCTTACGCTTTATTTTGATAGCCTTTGGCAGGGTATCACTACTAGTAGAGTTTGTTTAATTCTCAAGGAGCTTTCTCTCCTTAACACAAAGAAATTCATGTATATTTCCATATAATGAATTTTCATTTAGTATCCCGCAGTTGGTTTGGTCTCTAACTCTTTGAGTTTGTAGTCTATTGGGTTGTTAGTCCATCTATCATATTTACCTTCCCTCCAAGTGCAGCCCTCAAGTCCAATATTTTCCCTTATGTTTTGTCTCCTCACTCTTTCATCCCGAGGGGGAAATGGAAGAGGTGGTCAAGGTCGTAGCCAGGGCCAGGGTTGTGGATGTGGAATAACTCAAGCTCAACATTGAACTACCTGAAATCAAGGTCGCATAAATAACAATGATTTAAACTTGGAAGAAACTTTGTCTTAGAAAACTAATGCACACCCACATGCTCGTTAGATTATTTTGGGTTGGGAGAATGAATTGAAGCAGGAAACATATAATGACCTGGAGCTAAATGAATGGTAGGATCTCATCCCTAACCCAGGCCATACCAAAGGCCGATACAACCAGTTCTACAGACCCTTTACCTTTTTTGGATGATGAAAAATCTCTTAGCAAAAGCTTTAACATCCAGCTTTGAAGGAATTTCATAGTTAGCAACAAAAATACAGGAAATCAACAAGGAATCCCAACTCATTCAATGCCAAATTCAACAACAAAATGCTTGTTTAAGTCGTATTGAGAATGATATTCCCTACCTTCCACAAATTGAACTATCGGGCTCCAGTGCCAAAGACTTGATGCCAATTGAATCTTTTGATGATTATCATTTTTCTTGGCATAGTTTTGGCTCTCAATTTTTCTATGTATAAATCAATAGTATGCATTTTTTATCTTTCTGTTATAGACATAGAGTAAATAGGAGATGCGTAGACACTCAGGTTTATATAGCCTTTCTTAACATTCTCAGGCTTTTTAGATTTTGGATGGCATATAATGTTGTCAGATGGCCAACATACATGGTTTCCCAATGAGCAAGTTGAGGCCATCTAATTATGGATGATGTTTATGTAATTCCTACCTATTTTTTAAAATGGAATAGAAAGGATCTGCAAAGCTTACTAAAATTATTTCTTAAAAAAAAAAACTAATTTTTTTAAAATAAAATATTTAAAATTATAATAACTTTAATAGTATAACTGAATTCTAAATTTCCAAAAAAATAATAAATTACTTGCAAGAAACACCACAACCTCCAAAAATTAAAAACTAAACCTACCTAACAAGGATCACAACATATAGAATAGGAAAAATGCCCACAACCATAGGTAATGCACTACAAAATTTTCTATCCTCTCTCCAACTACATGCACGTTTGCATGGAAATGTTGCATGTCAAATTTTTGCAAGTCACCAAACACATATATTGTTGGTTGGTTGATGGATGGATGCTACCAGTGACAAGAACATAAGAAAACAATATGTCAATGTACAGACAACACAACTATAGAAGACTCACATCGTAAGAATTTGAGACAAGAAAACAAAGAACCAAATGAAAAAATAATTACATTCGAAGAGGCCAAGTGTGTTTACAGTCCGATGTGCATTTTTATAGGTCATAGTGTATGTTTTCAACAGTTTTTGGCTATATTTGTTTGGTCAAATTTTCCTATGCAATTTGTTCGCAATTCATTGGAGTCAAAAATTTGATTTGTGAATTTTGTATAATAGTGGTGGTTTTTTAAGAGCTGAATTCAAAAACAAAAAGCAAGATTTCACCCAAAAATAAATGTTTCCAGCCAAAAATTCCAAATAAATAAAATATAATAAGGATACAATATCCCTTTTATAAAGTAATAAGGAAAAATGGAAATTATTTTATTATTATTAAATTGATAATTAATTGAGTCTGTCTTGAATAATTGGGAGTTTTTTGTCGTAATGCCTTGGAACCTTGTTATTAAATCTAAACATAAAAATTCTCGATATACATGATAACATTTCTACGGTTTTGAATTATAAATCTATTTTTTCTGCACAACCAAAAAGGACCATCTTTCCTACATCAATGTTCATAATGATAAATCTTGTGACTTATTTAGCTAAAAGTCTAAAATATTGCTCAAGCAGCCTACTCCCAACAACTAATTTTACTTTGTTGATCATAACATGATTGTTTCTCATTATTATCACTTCCCAGTTTTCTTTGGAGATTGAACAAATACAAATGGAATACAAGACCATAGCAATCTCAATTCTACATTTGAACATTTAGAACTCACTCTTTTTGTTTGTTTCTCACCAATTATTCCAAAGCCATTAGATTTCTATGCTAAAGTTTTAAATCCCATAGCTTCCATGAGAGAAAATAGATTTATGCACTGAATTTGCCTACAGATTTAAAAAATTGAAGTTGCCTCATCTTATCAGGCAACCTAGTCATATCTTCCACCTCATCCCCTTCTCAGGTAACACTCAATTTAGGCGATTTCTTCTGTCTCATAATGTAGCAACATATGTCTCTCTCTTCTCAGGAAACACACACCTAATTTAGGCAATTTCGTGAGTCTCATAATGCAGCAGTAGAAATAGATGTCTCTCTTTCACCAAGTTAAATCAATAAAGAGGCAATCCAATTTTTCCAAATGTCTAACTTCAAACTTCAAGGATTAGCTCATAGTGTGTCATCCTTATCTCTTCACATACCCTTCGTTGCAATTAAATCAAACCAGTCTCAAGCCATCTCGGAGATCCTTGAGACACAAATCCACCCACTAATCCCTTTGGAATTCAACATGTTTTGGAAAAAAAATTGTTTCCTCCATCCACTATCATGATTCATGGGTTTTGGCAAGCAGGCATGTAGGAGAGGACGTATGTAATAAGAACCCATTTACCACACAATAAAGCATCGAAAGAGTACTATGATCAAGCTTCACAATTTTTTGGTGCTAGCAGAGGAGGTTTCCCATAGTCTACAACATCTCAAAGTGCATCAGAAAATTTGATATATGAATGAACCTATGCTTTATAAATTTGCATACATACATAATCAATTATAGGCATGAGGTATACAACTCAATTTTGGATACCTAAATTATTATCTTTGGATATTCAAACGAATTTATAATTCCTTGTGCATATGTTTTCATAGTTATTCATGTTCTTACTTCAATTTTTTGAAATATTTTTGGATGTTCCAATGAAGTTACAATGTAAGTTTTCACAATTATTCATATTGTTACTCAGACTTTCTAAAAAAAAACTTCATTATTGTGACTCTATTATAAGTGGCCATAGAATTTCAATAGGCCCTTCAACAACTTCATAGTATGTGCCCATGTTCCTCTCAGTTTCTCAGCGCTTACCCTTCTTTGACATGGGAATGGGTACAATTGGAAATGAGAATTTATGGGTATGTATGGCTGTCAATCTCTATAAATTTATGTTAATCTTTTCTGCTTTAGCATTATTGATATTAAAAAGAAGCCTTTTGTAAAACTAGCACTGTCTTCTAAAATATCTACAGTAAACCGTTGTGTGTGCAGGGAATTTTTTCAAAGCAACACAGTCCTATAAAATCTCTACATAATAAAACATTATTTCTGCAAACCATACTATTAAATAAAAATCAACAATTTTACAAATGGCATCTTAGTTTATAGAAGGGTGAAATTCCCCAATTTTAGGTTTTATAAGAAAATTTAGGCACCTTTCATCTACCTTTTTACACTATCAATTTGTATTTATAGCAAGAAAATAGTTCTCCTTGAGACATATCCATG
>APFE030054283.1:34713-66466 GCA_000404065.3 Pinus taeda
CTATCATATTAGAGAGAGCTTCCTTGTACAGTTACAAAAGTATCTTAGCTAGAGCTCGAGCTGTCTACTAGACTATTTGTCTCGACGAATGTAGGGCTATGTTTCCCAAAATGATTACAATAAGGATTTGGTCCCTCTTGGAAATGAGGAAATTATAGAAATAATAAGAAACTAGATGATGATGGAAGAAGAGTTCCTTCTGTTGTTCCCGCGAAAACCTCTGGTCAAGCCACGCCTTTGTCATCATGCATCCTTTTAGCTGCTCATCTGGTCCCTGTCGCTTTTGCCTTAACTGCTTGAGTGGCGCATTCGCCGGAGTTGGGAGTGAGTCAACTATGAATGCCTATCACGGAGTGGAAATAGAGCATGTCCTAGTATTACTTTTCTAAGTATCGGAGTGCAACCCCATGCCGAGCCATTAAGTCTTCTTGAGCTTCAATACATTCATTTACTCACAAGAGACGAGCAGTGAAGTAGTCGAATCCATCCCTTTGCCCCTCGTAGTCCTTGGTTTCGTGTTGCAGGGGCTTCTACAGGACCGACCCATATGGATTTCCCACTGCCCCGTACCTTTATTCATTTCCTTAGCTGTCGACTCGTCTACCTTTAAAGCTTTGTACCATGCTATCGGGGCATCGCCACATCGAGACATTTATGCTAAGAGGCATCACAGAATAGTGAATCTCGGTCACTTTTGGCCCCCTCTGACTTAATCCCCTTTTGTATTTCTGCATAATAGGACCAAGGGCTGAGACCTGGGGAGCGAGCTTTAAATCAGAGATCAGCAATCGACGTTTTATGACACAACCTTTGTTATCTCCCCTTGACACCTACGATTGTCGATCTGCAGGAATGGGCTCATCCAGGATATTACAATGGCAATACAAGAGGAAGGACCTCTTTACCTCTTCTCATAACATTGGTCGATTGTCCGAACGCAAAATCCTCATAAGGTATAACTCATAAAATATTACGTCCGACAGGGTCCTTCACATATCGCAATCGCAACTCGGAAGGATCTTCGACGGAGGGGGGCCTTGACTTGTGTGATTGTCGATCGTTGATTTGAGATGGGTGACATCATTGTTACGATGTGTCACCTTGTGAGTGGTGACACATGTCACTAAGAAGTTCCCCCATAGGACCCATGAAAATGCCCAATCTGTGTGCCATGTGTCCTCCATACTGCCACGTCATTTTCATACTATCACATCGCCTCCGTACTGCCATGTCATGATCACGTCAGCTGTCATGCCATATATGAGGACCAATGGTATTTTGCAACGTGGTCCCATGGAGGAGAGAGAAGAAGGCTCATTGTCCCTGTTTTTGTGTCAATTTCCTTTGATAAATATTTTCGGCCTTCCAGACAATTTAACACTAAGGGCCCAAATTTTAGTGATTTTTGTGTTATCAATGTCTACGACTTCATGACCATGTGTTTGTGTGCACCCTTTTGTTCATGCGATCGCTGATATGTGATATTGGTGCTCTACATTGTGAGTTTCCAATACACTATGTCCCACAAGCCTTCAACTACCGATATGCAATATTTGCTTTACCTTGGACCCGTTGGTAGCCGATTTGTGATATCGGTGATCGACTGATCGTTGATCTTACCCTCACCGATACTTCTTGACTATTGCGACCTCTAACATGCTATTTACGATATCAACGATTGCTAATTGTTGATCTCGCTACCCTCCTTTGTTGTTACTAGAAGCTCTAATTGCGATTTGCGATGGGCCTTTTCCTTTGGTCTTTTTCTCTTTGTTTTATGTCTTTCGAAGGGTAACTTCAACATCACTTGGGGATCACTTTATAGACTTGTATACTAACATCAATAAGTACTTTGTTTTTGGGGAAGTCATCCTCCTACGTTACTTCAATGCTCGTACTAGAGATCTCCAGATCCCTCTTCGCGATGAATCAGAGGATGTGTTTTGCACCCAAGGGATAGATCCAGATTCAGTAGGGCGTCACCGAAGGACAGATGATGCTTTGGGGCCCACTACATTTTATGGTAAGAATCTATTGTAGTTGGGGGAATCCCAGGAGTTTTGATTCTAAATGGCCTCCCCTATTTCCAAGACTCTCGTTTTTTCACATGTCGGCCATATGGTGGGGGTGCGAGTGTACTTGATTATGTCCTCACTAGACATAAATTTCTCTCTTTTATTTGCCATTTCTCAGTCTCCACCACTCGCCTTGCCGATCATGCACTTCTTTCCGTCTCTCTCTGGTTTGACCCTCCCCTTCCACATGATCCCTCCCCTTGGGGCCCACCCCGAACTACCTTATGATTTGACGAAGGAGACCCTAACATCTTCTCCTCTACTATATGCAAGATGCTCCCATCAGAGACCCAATTCTCCTTGCTTGATTTTGCTTCTACTAAATACACCTGTCTTTCATCTGCCATTTGGGAAGCAACACTCAAATCCTTTCCCCACTCCACTTGTTCTATTTCCATCTGCCCTAAAGTTGGATCTTGCCCCATGAACAAGTGGTACAATGATGAATGCAAGACTCTACATCGAGAACTTCGATATGCTTTAACTCACTCTCCACCCTTCCACTTTGACATCAAAGCTTCTTATCACCATCTCCTTTGTTATGATCTTCAATGTGGTGAAGAAAACCTTAGACCTTCAATTCTTATTCAAAGGGGAGAGATTGAGATCACTAGCACATATACTTACTTGGGGGTGCAATTCTCTAGTCCCCACTTCAGTTTGCAACCAATTCTTTAGCCTCATATCAACAAAGGATATGGATACTTAGCCCTTCTCAAGAAACAAAGCTTTTGACATCACTTCCAGGACATCTTGTCCAAGATGAACCTCATGGACACATTGATCTATCCCATTGTTCTAGAGGGCTTAGAGTTTTGGGGATCATCTTTACTTCAGTTAGATTGGGCTTCATCTCAGATTCCATATTCTTCTTCTCTGCCACACCATTAGAAGCAAACCGACACTACTGCAACACATCATCCTTGCAGAGTTTGGAGCTCATCCCTTTCATCTTGAGACGATCTTTAGATTGCTTTCATTCTTGCATTTTGTCCAGGGATTTGCATACTCAATAAAGAGTGGGAACCGATATCCTTACTTGGCATATTTCTCTTCTGAGAATTGCCCATTCTACTCCCTGAGGCTGAGCTGGATGTTGATTTACAGGATATTCAAATCTTTTAGAGTTAGTGGGAATTCAGTTGGATCGTCTCCCTCCTTTCTAATATTCCTTAGATGCTCTTGGTCACCTTTTACCTACTAGACATGAGCTAAACAAGATCAGCAAGGAGGACATCTATAGATAGTTTGTCTAGGTCACCTAGGTCAATCCTCCAAGAGGGTTGCACCCAAAGATGGCCTTCTACGCTAAGCACTTCTTGGAGTTGAGAGATGGAATCATTGTTCGACCCCAGTATACATTTCACCATTGAATGCATGATATTTGCATTCCTCTAGGCTAGTTCAGAGTAGGTTGTCACACACTTCAGGTAGAGATGGACCACCAGGTGGATAGCCTAGACAAAATCTCCCAGGTATGTCATTTACAGGAAGTGGAGACCGATGTGCATTTCATTCTTGAATGCCCTGTCTACTACAAGATTAGAGGAAGGTTTCATTGTTTTATTAGAGGTTCTATCCAAATCAAAGATGTTTGGCCCTATATATTCAAGAGGCTCTCATGTTCCAAGCGCATATTTTTCAGCCTCCCATTAGACTAGACCCCACAGAGAGGATCACGACATTTATCAGGGTACTACCTTCAGACACAGGGACGAAGAAATTGATTGATACCAGTATGTATCTAGACACTAGATCAGTGAGGATCTGTGGGATCTCACCCTGCCACATGAGATCTCAACGGCAAATCCTTCTTAGATCCATCCCTGGGAGACGGACTAAGTCCTCCATACCTCAACAGTGCGTGAACCCCCCAGGCGACGGTTTAGTGGACAGTCTGCACTTTCCATCGACTCTTCATCAACCCAATAGACTTTGTTGAGTTTCTTTAGTGCTCTTCATTCAACCTCAGATGTTAGGAGAAATGGATCTAATCTTGAGACTTATTAGCTCCTGGATCTTCTCCGCTATAGCTAGATGTTGATTTATTTCATGCATTGTATCTTTTTTTTAGGGAGACCATTTGGTTCTCCCGCTTTGTATGGACATCATTGTACTCAACAATCCATTTGACCTACTTTATCATCATTAATTGGACATAAATATAATAATATTATCTTATCTTATATAAATCATCACAATAAAATACATATATTTTACCCATAAGTAAAGTAAATTAAAAATTTAAGTTTATAAAATTAAGAAATAATAACTATGATAAAAAACCAAAAAACCCTTATCTTATATCAATCATCACAATAAAATACATATATTATGCCTATGAGTAAACTAAATCAGAAAATAAATTAGAAAATTAAATTTATAAAATTAAGAAATAATGACCATGATTAAAAAAAAAAAAACAAAAAATCTCATCTTAGATCAATCACCACAATGAAATATATATATTATGCCTATAAATAAACTAAATTAGAAAATTAATTTCCAAATAATGACTATGATAATAAAAAAGAAACAAGAAATAGTAAAAGCAAAAGAAAAAAAGAAAAAAGCAAAACAAGAAAAGAAACCATAAATAATAATAAAAAAACAAAAAAAACGAAATTAGAAAATTAATTTTATACAATTAAGAAATAATGACTGATAAAAAGACATGTCATTTTAGTTGCACAGCTCTTCTGTATTCGCACAACCAAAAATGGATTTTTGAAGGATTCGGACCTGCACCCTATGGCATCCATGACCTCCTTGGATCCATGGGAGAGATAGATAGATCTTTCAGTAATTTAAACTTGCACCCAATGGCGGGTATGGTCTCCCCAAATCAGGGTTGTCGAAGTTAACATGCATTTTACGGAATTAGAATGCTGGTTGTTCAGATGGGGTTAGCGTTGCACCCAGTGAGTGTGCAACTCCAGATTTTAGTGAAGTACTCTGCGTCTGGTATTCGAACCCGGGACGTGCTGGTTCAGAGAAAATAGAAGAAAAACCATGTCGTTAAGTGCATTTGTATCTCTAGGTTCCAAGCAACTAGCTTGGTTTCACATCACGGGGTTCGAAACCATGATGCGTGTTTAAAAAAAATACTAGAGGAAGAAGAGGAGGTCTTGACGCAATGCGGCTTGTTCTTTTCTCCATACAAAATGATGTGAATATGAACTGGTTGGGGTATTTTTGTGTGCAGCCTTTATTACTTTTTTGACAGATCCAAGCTGAAGACTTGTTCATAAAAGAGAAAATACGGGAAAGGCAAGCCTTGGATGCAACGTCATTTTGGGGTTTAAATTCTTTGCTTCGAGGATTTTCTTGGGGTTTTCAGGTTGGCAGAGGAGGGCTTCTGGAGTAGGTTTTGTAATTATTCTTATAGAGTGCATTTGCAGCAAACCCTTTACAAGAGCCACATATTATGTAGAGAGCTCGAAGGGGGCATCCTTCAATAGTTGATCTTCTCATATGGCGTCTCGGCTGTTGGTAGCCCCTGCAGTCATGGACCATGGCATTGAGGCTGAGAACAGACACATGGGGGATTATAGGACTAAATTGAGAGGGAAAAAAACAATGGTGCCGACCCAGTTTCATTGTTGTGGGACAACGCCGAAAAGCAACGGCACTATTAGCATAAGAAACACTATCCTTTTTGTTCTCATCCTCTGCAGCCACAGGGAATATTTTCTCTGAATGCCAATTCTAATCCCAGGCTTGGGAATTCTCCTAGGAACATCGAAGGTGAGAGTTACTGTAGGATGGCCGACCTGGTTTATTGTTGTCGCTGGCGAAGCAATCAAAGGTTGGATCCCACGCTGGGTTGTCTCTGTTGAGAAGCTTGAGGAGGTCAGTAGGCTTTCTGTATCTCTCTCTATGGAATCAATATTAGCAAAATGATTTATTCACACAGTAATGAATCAAAATATTAGCAGAATGATTTATACATACTCACAGTAACGAATCAAAATATTAGCAGAATGATTTATACATACTGGAAGAACAAGCAATGACACCAAATATTGCAAAATAAATGTAGTAATATCTATCACAATATCTATCACATGATTAAAAAAAATTAGATTATAAATAAATAAAATTATGATCGCCATAAATAGAATTCAGCTAATATCATGTGGCAAGAAGACACCAAATTTTTTATCGATTTTCCCAGTTCCATAAGAAACTAAGTTGCTCATGGCCATAATAGGTATTCTACATTATATATTATTCTTTACAGTTATGAAAATTTATATACAAAACTGATTCAGAAATTAAAAACATTCTTCAGTTCACCAGCATAGGATTTATACCTTATAAGCGTATTGTTTGGAAATGAAGCTCGAATCTGGCTTAAATTCATCTAGTATTACTTGTGCTACTTTAGCTACTACCTTTAAGCGAGCTTGTTCATTCAGCGCAAGAAGCACAAAAGTCAACACGTGAGCTTTGGTGCTTCGAAGTAACCATAAATTCAAATTTTGGAATTAGCAAAAATATGTCTGGGTGTGTGAAATTTAAAATGAACTGGAATGTTAATAAACATGACAAGAACATGGAATTTTCATTACAGGAACATTGTTAGGCATGGTAATAACATACGATGTTAAAACCAAGAGAACCCATTGGTGTGTAGGCTTATGAGAGAGAACTTACTGGCTTTCTTAGGCTTGCGAGAGAGAATAGCTATTAGCAAGTGAGAAAGCTAGTACGTTCTCTCCCACAATCTTGAGCATTCAGTTCTTATCACCCTTATCGGCAACATTGCTCAGTTGAGGTTGTGCTAGTTTAAACATTTTTCACTCAGTTGAGGCTGTGCTAGTTTAAACCTTTTTTCACTAAAATTTCTCTGCCTGTCAATGGTGTGTAGGAAGATCTCCAGCGTACATGGAGGTTTTCACTGGAAATTTGTTTAGTTTAAGAGTCGAAGCCTCACTAAAGAAATATATGATTTCAGGAGACTCTTTCCTAATATGAATTTGGAAGTTTTGTGAAAGGTACATGGAGGTTCTCAGCACATAAATTGTTTAGTTTAAGAGAGTAGAAGCCTCACTAAAGGTATAAATGATTTCAGAAAATCCTAAGATATATTTGGAAATTTTGTGAAAGGTAAATCCTGTTTGACAACATTTTGATGAAAAAGTGCAAACTACAATGTTTCAATTAAAAAATAAATAGATGAATAGAGCTTAAAATGCATTAGAAATCAATTTTATTACTGTTTTAACATCTTGTTTTAATTTTTGAAGAAAATGCATTAGAAATTAAACTTATCACTGCTTGGCCATCCTATTTTAATTTTTAACTTAAAATAGACATGATTATGCTAGAGGACTATCCTATTTAGATTTTTAACTTCAAATAGACATGTTTATGCAAAAGGACCAAGTTCTATATGGAGTTATAGTAGTGATTTCTTATTTAAAGGATGTAATTAATTCGAATTTTGTACCTGTCCCTGCTTAAGTTTCCAGTTCTATGGCCACTTATAATAGAGTCACAATATTGTGCCATATAGTAATTTATCTTTTAATAATTGCATTGGCAACAACATTCATGAAGACTGCACTCTGATTCCATGAGAGATCAACACTTTCCATTAAGGTAACCATTAAATATTGGGTGTGTTGATTCCTAAAAATGGTAGGACAAGCGCTCAAGATAATAGAATGCTCTAACAGCATCAGTCACTGGGTTCTTCCGAATATGGCTGATGTGGGTCAGCATGGGGGATTGATGAAAGCATGGGGCATTAATGAAAGTTGAGACTTGCATGATCACAATCAGGAAGGCACAATCATGGATATGGCTCAAGGAGAACTATTTTCTTGCTATAAATACAAATTCACAGTGTAAAAAGTGGATGAAAGGTGCCTAAATTTTCTTATAAAACCTAAAATTGGGGAATTTCACCCTTCTGTAAACTAAGATGTCATTTGCAAAATTGTTGATTTTTATATAATAGTATGGTTTGCAGAAATAATGCTTTATTATGTAGAGATTTTATAGGACCGTGTTGCTTTGAAAAAATCTTCTTTGTAATATCAATAATGCTAAACCAAAAAATATTAACATAAATTTATAGAGATTGACGGCCATACATACCCATAAATTCTCATTTCCAATTGTACCCATTCCCATGTCAAAGAAGGGTAAGTGTTGAGAAATATAGAGGAACATGGGCCCCATGCCCCTGGATACTACGAAGTTGTTGAAGGGCCTATTGAAAGTCTATGGCCACTTATAATAAAGTCACAATATTGTGCCATATAGTAATTTATCTTTTAAGAATTGCATTGGCAACAACATTCGTGAATACTGCACTCTGATTCCATGAGAGATCAACACTATCCATTAAGGTAACCATTAAATATGGGGCGTGTTGATTCCTAAAAATGGTAGGACAAGCGCTCAGGTTCTCTCTTCTCTCCTCAGTCGCCCTCCTTCCCTCTTTGCGCTTTCCTTAGCGGCGTTTCTTTATCTTTTGCTTCTCTGTCCCTTTCATCCTCATTCCTGACTCAGATAGTGTTCTAGGAGACCCTGGTTTCAACTCTTTCTGAGTCTAGACTTTCCCAGGTCTCTTTCCCTAGTACCACTGAATTTGGCATTACTATAATTATGATGTTAAGGAAATGGAAGAATACATGTTGTCAACCTGAGTTGACGGAGTTGCATCCACCGGCCTGCATCCTCGTCCTGCATCCACCGTCTTTCTCTGCTCTTACTCTCACTCTCTCTTTCTGCATGCAACTATCTTCTTTCTCTCTTACCTTTTGTTTTACCTCGCTATCCCTACTGCCTTTCATCACACCTACCACCTGTCCTCCTAATTTTCTCGCCACCCTTTTCCTTATTCCTACTCCTCATAATGATGGCCCTCTGTCCCTTCCAGCTCTCACCCTCATTAACTCCCTCGTGCCTCCACCTGCTCCTACCATGGGTTCTTCTCTACATTCCTGCCAATTGTTGGCATCTCTTTGCCCACTCTTTCGATGGCTCCCATGCCTTCCTCTTTGCCTTCCCTTCGTAACCCCACCTGTCTTCTTTCGGGGCTTTCTCCCTCCCTGCCTTGTCCTTCCACCTGCCCTTTTTGTTGTCCTCTTCCTCCACATCTTGATGTGTTCTCTGTCCTTGCGCTCGAGTGGATGGTCCTTCACATCTCCACTTCCCATCGCTATTGGGCCACCTCCTCTTCTCTGTCAGAGCCCGATCAGGGGTTTTGCAATTAAATATTGGTGTTAGAAATGTGCTTGTGTTTGTACTAGAATAAAATCTGGTATGCAATAGATTTCTTTTGCAATGTAATATTTCCATTGGCAACATGCTTCTATTTGTGCTAGAATGAAATATAACCTGCATTGTATTTCTTTTTCAATGCAATATTGTTGGAAATGTACTTGTGTTTGTGCTATAATGAACTCTATCATGCATTGGATTTTCCCCCCCTTACAATGTTAGGGTTGCCAATGTGTTTGTGTTTGTGCTAGAAGTAAATAAAGCGTATGCTAGATATCTTCCACCCTGCAATTTTTTTTTGTGTTTGTGCTAGAAGAAACTCTAGAATGTGTAATATTGTTTTTACTTTGCAATTTTTTTGAGAGTAATATGCTTCTATTTATGTTACAAGGAAATTTAGCATGTGGTGGATTTCGTTCGCCTTAGAATATTGTTATTGGCAATGTGCTTGTGTTTGTGCTAGAAGGAAATCTAGCATGTGCTAGATTTATTTGACCATGTAATGTTGCTTCTAGCAATATGCTTATGTTTGTAGTAGAAGGAATGATATTGATTGTTAGCTTTCATTTGAGGTGCAATGTTATTTTTTGAAATGGGCTTCTACTTGTGATAGAAGGAAAGCTAACACACATTATATTTCCTTCTAATGCAATGTTGTTATTATAAATATGTTTCTCATTATGCTAGAAGGAAGGTTAGAATGTGTTAGATTTCCTTCATCTTGAAATGTTATTGTTGAAAATGTGTTTGTATTTGTGATACAAGTAAATCTTTCATGCATTAAATTTCGTTCACAATGCAACATTATTGTTGGAAATGTGCTTGTATTTGTGTTAGAAGGAATTATAGAATGCACTAGATTTCTTTGTTCTTGTGCAAAAAGGAAAACTATCAAGATTTCACCCTCACAAAGGTTAGTGCTCTGATATTGTTATTGGCAGTGCATTTGTGATCATGCAACAAGGATACCTAGTAATTACTAACTTTCTTCTAAACACCATTACACTTATGCAACCAATGCTCTAGGAGTGACATTGTATCAATAATCACAATGGTTAGAATTATAGCTTTTGATGTGACCTTTTATTGAATTTGGAACAATTTATGAATATCAATGATAGTGCAAAAGAAGTGTATATAAATATATGTTGTTGTTGGCACTACATTTGTGCTTGTGTTGGAAGGAAAGATAATTGTATAGCTTTCCTTTTCGCACAAACATAATAATCCAATCATAATTATTTGATCCATGGAGAATAACGTGATCTTTGTATAAATTTTAAGTTTATGAATAAATTTATTATTGAGGTATACTATATTTTTCTTCTAATGCAATTTCTTTGCTTTTAGAATAAAAATGAAAATTATCTAGTATTTACAGTAGCAAAAGTTTTATTTGGAAGAGAACCTCTAGTTTGGCTTTTGATTATCAAGTTCAAACATCAAACATCCTCACTAAGTGAATATAAATATAATTTGTCCTTCTCATGGGGATTTTAGACATCTTATGTAGCATCGATCTTGGAATTTCTCATATTTTCCAAAGGACCATGTTTTGGTTCTTTAACTTCTACAAATTTCTTATGATCATTATTCATACACATGCATCAAAACTACAAGTGTCATTTCTAAAGTTAAATAAGAAGTTGGTGGTTTGATATGAGTTGATATTTGTCATTCTATGATACTGTCTACATCTCTAATTTCTTGTTCTTCATATATATTTTTTTGTGTAATTTGTATGTAAAGTAATTTTTAGTAATATGCACTAAATGGTGGGAAATAATGTTTCATTACATACAATATGACTACCATATTATTTAAATTATTGCATCTATATTACTTTTTTGTAAGTTGTGTGCTTTTGTGAAAACATAAAGTCACACTTTACATGGTTCAACATGTTAATTACAAATTACGATTTAGTTGTTGTTATAGAATTTATACAAGCTACAATGGAAAATATAATTTTGCCAAAAGGGGACTATGTTTATTTCCTTATTAATGATCAAGTCATTGGGCTAGGAAGGGTCAAATCTATAGAGTCTAGAACTTATTATATCAGAGAAAGGGTTAATGCAGGTTATGTTACAATTTTGATAATTTATGTCACTCAACCACATTTGATTGATGAGGATGTTAATGAAGAGGACATACATCCATGGAAGATCATAGATTTGAGACACAACATATGTAAATCAAAATATTGAAGTATGTGTTAAATATTATTGATAGTATAATAGGTGTTTTCTTGAGTAAATACTAACCTTATTTACATTTGTTTGTAGGTGCAAATGTTTCTTCTACATTTTCTATTGGAGATAAGGTAGATCTTCTACAGCATGGAGTGAAGGTGGGCAAGGGCTCCATATTCAATGCAGATCTTGGGCATAAAGTGCATGGAAATATGGTAAAGTAAGGATTCATAGTGGTTAAAATTGATAAGGTGTTAAAAGATGATGCTCGTCTACCACATCCAACAGTATTTGAGCATACACTAGGGGGTGCATTGGAATCTTATGAGGTTTGGCCAAAATCAGATTTGGAGCCTCACTATCATGATCATGCCATAAATCTTCCCAAGATAGGGTTAGATTCATATTTACAAAGGTTTCTCTTACAAATGAATGCATGGGAACAAGCATGTGCATTTCCAAAGGAATTCTAGTTAATGTCCATGAGGATGACATTGTTGAGGGTGAAACACTAGGTGAAATGGAATTTGGTGTTTTTTTGGAAGAGGTAGATGGAAATTGTGGGATATGTAGAATTGAGGATAATTCTATACATTGTTTGGTTATATGGCCAATAAATAAGTTGGTGGACAAAAAAGGTGTGATATTAAGGGTCAAGGAAAAGTTCAAGGAGCCACCCAAGAAAATGGTGATATGGGATGTTATAGAGGACACAAATCCCTTAAACAAATGGGATGTGTATCTTTGTAATGAAAAATATAGAAACTCAATTGATATGCATGTGACAAAGTCGTATAAAAGGATTAAACGATTTATGGATACAAAAAAATTTGCAAAATGTCAAACAAAAGTAGATGAAGAGAAAGAAATTTGACTTTTGGCAGCAAATGTATGTTGTAGAAAATATTGTCTTCAACATGTGGATAGGAAGGCCATTGCAGGTGCTAGAAGGGGTATGAAAAATAAATAAAAATGGTATTAGGGAATGTCTTGAATTCACTCATGTCAAACACAGTCATGTCAAAGGGCCATGGCCTGCCATCTATTGCTAGAAATGTAAAGGACATGAGATTTAATGGGAATATTATTTGTAAGAAAGCATGGTATAAGATACATAAGGTTCCTCAAAGCACATTCTATAACTGCCAACAATATTTCCAACATGGACATATTAAAGCTATTCATGGTAACACCAACACATGCAAAGCACGAGCTCACACAAATTGCCCAAAATTGTAATGGATAATTCAGACTTTTCACCAAACCAAACACATTAAGTTGAAGAAGATGGAACATCTTCTCTTTTAAGATTTCTTCCTTCGATTTAGACACAAAATTCTATGTTAAAAGAGATTAACGAGGCTCTTCACAATCTCAATTACCCATCAATATCATAGTCAACAATGAGCAAGATCTGGAATACTAAGTTTCGAGATGTGGCATTTTCAAAGAACACCAACTTCAGTAAATGCAGTGAATGTATTGTGTTGAAAGCACAAATGAAGTTAGCAACTACAAAATAGTTGGAAGAAAGGCACGACGTAGGCTGAACGAACATAGCAATATTGTTATGTGTGGAAGATATTACTACTATGCCCATAGAATTATGTCAGAGTGATTTCCAAAGGAGAATTTGAGCATTATGCATGATAAAATGGACAAAACAAAGACTTCAATCCCAAGGCTACATATCAAATCAAAATCTATTGTAGGAACAAATTTAGGTTTGTCATTGATAGGTATGCTTACACATGGGCATAAGACATGAGGTTTTGGCCATTTCTCCCTACCATTTGTACATATGGGATCACAATTTACTATTACATCCCTTGTAAAGTGTTTAAGGGACCTTGAAGACCCACAAATGGATATGTATGGTGATCTACTATATGAAAGTGGAAGTTAAAGAAGCCCATTTACAAATGCATTACTTGACACCTTTATTTACTCAAAATGTCAAGTGTACAACGATGATTTTATATCTAATGGAAGATCAAAAAGTCAAAATGTTGATTTTAAACCTCTTCCTCCACATTTTTTGTTATAATTGGAGAATGCAACAAGTGATAATAAAAATCAATACCTTTTCATGTTTCTATCACTTTTAACTACACTTATTGTCTTCATCACTATTGCAGTTGGGTTCTTGTGTGTGGGGCACAACCATGAAGACATAAATGGAACCTACGGAAGAATGTCTTCCAACCTAAAAAGTAAAGATATTTATTCTTTATTTGAAATGACAGATACATATTGCATAATTGAAGAAAATCGAGTGTTTCCACCTACACTTATTGGAAAGGTATATTACTTCAAAAGTTTCCTTAATGGATACATCAAGGAGGGAAAAATGCACTTGCTGGACATCTTAATGTCCAATACTTCCAATTTCTTGTACTCAATGATGTTCCAATACTAAGTTACAAAGAGTTAATTAGAGATATTAAGTGGTCATAACCACTTGAGTTATGGAATATAGATGATGAAGGTCAAACCATAATTCCCATAGAGAAGCCATATTTCTTAGCTTCCAAACAAAATGATGTCTATTTAAAAGAACTAAAGGAAGGGATAACATCATACATAAAAATGTGGAAAGACACTATTGGGAATGAGGATTCACCAATTGTTACAAAGGAATGGAAAAATAAAGTAGTGCATTGGGAAAGAGTTCTTGATACATTAGATGGAATCTATAATGATCATAGAATAATAAATGAAAGTGATTCATTTTCCGAGAATTTCTAGCCCAAGACAAGGGACATTGTTGATGTTGATCGTAATACACTCCAAGTAATATCAAGTATTATGGATGGAGATTTATATAACGTGATAGATGAACGAGTATATATTGGACCCAAATGCAACAAGCCAAAGCCAACATTCAATATTATGATTGATGTTGATAAAGGAAAGATGTTGCTAGTTAGATAAGGAAATGAGGATGCAGGAAAGATGATTTGGATGGAAAAATCCTTCTAATATATCGTAACGGATAATGAAAGTGAGAATCTTCATGTAAAGGTTGTTTGGTGGAAGCCCATGTTAGGGAAATATAATGGAAATTTTTTAGAGAAATATTGGGTACCAAATCCCAATGACACAAAACTTGGCTCTATTCCAATGAATACCATAATGTGGGCATGGATGCCAAAGAAAAAACATTGCAAGAAGACCAAGATAAATAAATATGTTGTAGAAGCCATTCTTGATCTACTTGAGCGAATATCTTGAGATTAAGTTTATATGGTTCATGTATGTAATTTTTTTTGAAGGATCTATTAATATACACTCAAACACACTTTTCAATATTTGTTGTATATAAATTATTCTCTTCATATTATTTGTGGAGTTTTATATTATTTAATATTTCAATTTAATCATGTGTTGATACAAATTACATGACAGTGCTATAAAATATTTAAGTTTTCAAAGCTTTATTTGACCAACATGACTTTTCTCCATATCAAATATGCATAATCATATTCAATAATGCACTTGAAAACATATTCTAAACTTGCTCTATTAAAACAATAGTGGAGTACCTAATTAGTATTCTATTTAATATAAACCATTTAAACACTTAATGAATAAATGCTAGACACTTGTAAAAATGTTTGAAGTGAGTTTTCCTTAACATTCTTTATTATAATTGAAATAAATCAAATTTGCTATTTTGTTGCACTCTCATTTATAAAAAAATTATTTTTATCATTGAACAACACAACTAGAATTATAAAATATTTCCTCTTATAGATTTGGAAGTGGTGCCAACATTGTACTAGTATAATAAATTTGTACTCAAAATAGTAAAAGTAGTTAGTGTCAATTTAAAATGGTCAATAATAGTAAGAAAAACAATATCAATATATTGTTAAATAACTTTATAGGTAAGATTTTCTTTACAAAATCTATTATTCATGAGTCAAATTTCATACATAAATATAAATATAAATATTAATGATAATATAAATAATATAAGGAATATAAGTTTTAGATTAATGTTAATATGTTCTTTTCAATATAATATCTTTAAACACTACACGAATAAAAACTAAACATTTGTAATAAATAGTTTAGTCACGATTCTCTCTTTCCTCTTGTATTTGAAAATTATCAAATTGCACTACTTTGTTACTATTCTAATTCATGGTTGATTTTGATCATTAAAACGATTAGTAATTGTTCTACAACCGAGTATGCGGGGATGTGTAAGTTTGTTTGACCGTCTGTGCCCCTTTAAAATAAAAATTACATTTTAAATAGAAAAATAAAAAAAAATGAATATGTTGTAAAGTAATTAAAAGTAAAAAAATGTGTGAATTAGATGTTTAAATCTTATACTTTTCAAAAATATTTCACCTATAGATTCAAATAAATTATTTGAAGGTCTATGTTAACTAATTTATGTCAATATCAACTTCATATATATATATATATCTATATATATATATATATATATATATATATATATATATATATATATATATATATATATATATATATATATATATATATATATATATTATATATATAAATTTTTTGGTCTTTATATATAGTCTATTTAGCATTCAAAAATACAGTTTGAACAATGAAAAATATCACATTGTATTTTGCACTCTAAAAATGTCTGCACGTGAAGGAATTTGATCCCTACATCCGCACTTAAGATGGATCTATGACGGTATATATTGGACACATTACTATGACCATTTCTCATTAAATAACTTTATACTTAATATATGTCTTGCATATTAATCTATTATTCATTAAGTAAGCCTCAATCAACTTAGTTTTTAACATAAAAGTACGAATAATAAATAAAAATAAATTATGCTACTACTCGCATTCAACATTTAATTTGATTCTAAAAAAATATTTTCTCCTCAACTCTAAAATGGTGCAAATTTCCTACAATAGTATAAAATGGTGATGGTGATAACGATGATTATCATCCACTAAGACCAAATATGGTATATAAGAAGGCAACAAGATATTACCCAAAATTATTTCGAATTTTATTATTATGCTCAAAAAGCATTAAAATAAGTGTTTCAAGCTCACTATAATTATGTTTAGTTAAAAAATCAAGAAGGTTGGTAGCATCACAAATATTTGGAAATTTAAATCCGATATGAGAATAAACTCGAATCATGATCTATGATATTTTTTAAATCTTCAACGATATTATTAGTGTTACAAAGGTGATAGACTTTTAAATTGTGCCAACATTGTCTTAGTAATAATTGTAACTTAACACGTACATGATATTTACTATATCAGATTATAATTAAATGGGTTAATAATAGTAAAATACACATCATTCTTTTCATAAAATAGCTTTAACAAACTTATATTTTAATACAAACCATAAAAATATTAAAATAGATAATGTAAGGAATCCAAGATTAAGACGTGAAAGAATTTCTTTTGCGAGTTTATATGAATTTGTTTAATAAAGTTTATCATGATAATTTTTTCACAAAAAATGATGAATATCTACATTAAAATTAGTGAACTAAGTGAATTTCTAATTCCCCATTTTGAAAAAATTTAATCTAGTTGAAGTTACGTATTCTAGATCCACTAAATACTTCCAAATTTAATGAAATGTGTGTTATAGCCACTATCGGCAACTGGGATCGAAATCCGTATCAAATAAAGATCTTGAATCTGCTCTGGAAACTCATTCCGGGCTTCCTCGTGTGGACCATTTGGAAGGAGAGAAATCGAAGGATCTTTAAGGATCTATCCATGGCCATGGAGAATCTGTGGAAAATTATATGCCAAAATATCAAGGAAACATTACTTCTCCATAACTAGTTTCCGGAAGACTTTCCCACTACTCCCCAAGAACAAAATATCTGGGACAATTGGAACCTTCACTGGAATAAAGTACCCAGCTCCAAAGAACCATCGCATTCATCTAGATGTTCGCCTGAAAAGTGGATCCCTCCTCCCATGCATATGCTATCAGCTAAACTTTGATGACGCCTTGAAGGGAAACCTAGGAGATGCGGGCTTCAGAGGGATTTTCAGATACTACAGGGGCCTTCCTCTTCTTACCTTTTTGGGTTCAAGGGGCTGGGACACCAATAATCTGGCGGAACTCGAAGGTCTCTGGCAAGTACTTATTCTAGCTCAAAATGACAGATTCTTTCCGCTTATCATAGAAGGCGATTCTCAACTCATCATAAATATGATCACCAAAATTATGTAAGGTGCCCCCTCAGGTAAAGTAAGCAATAGCTAGAGAATGGCGAAACGGCTCGAGCTAATTGAAAATTGGCTCTCTTCTCACAGAGCGATTACCTTCAAGCACATTCGAAGGAATGGAAATAAAGTGGCTGATTTACTAGCAAACATTAGGGTTGAAAGCGAAATGGAACTTCACTCAAGCCCAATATCCAACTTAGTCTCTAAATCTCAACTCATGGATTTCAATAATTTGGTGAAGAATGACATAAAACAGGGAGGAGAAGAGCACCCAGATGCGGGCGATTTCAGAAGGCATTAATGGAGATTTTAATGAGCGTCGGCGCTCGGCCATGCCAGCTGCTGGCCAGCGCTAATCCCCACAACCTCACCTATCTCATGATGGTTAATATCAAGTGCGAACAGATCTGAATGCAGATGGATATTAATGTTCACATCCACCGAAACATTGTAGGAGATGGTTTTATCATGGAGTTTTCGGCTTTCCGTTTTATCATTTGCTGCTTGCCTCCTGCTAGATTCCCATGCAGGAATTTGTTCTCTGGGGCTTTGTATCGATTCCTGGCTGTTCTTCATTCTGGTTTTGGGGTGCCTTGCTCCCACTCTATGTCTTGCTCTCTAAGCATTCCTCAGATTCTTGTTGTGCAGTTCAGACCTCGATATTCTCCTAAAGGTTTTTGCGCTTCTGTGTTATCCCCTTGTCGCCTAACCATGGTCTGGCATAGAATGAGAAGCCATCATTGCGGAAACAGGGGTGGTCATGCGCGGCCTCGTTCAGTGCATTCTGTGGATCAGCCTTCGCCCCATGTTTCTCTGCCTTCGTCCCAAGCGCCTTCTCCCTCGTCCAGCCCTGCTAGAAATCCCTTCCCACATAATGCATTTCAATATACCCACTTCAAATTTCAGAGCAGTTTAAATAAGCTCATCATTACTGCTAATATTGCCATAATCTTCTCTAAGGAAGAAGCTATGGTTCGGCCTCCGGCGAGTACTGTAGTAGAGCATCCTCAAGGCGCTCTCAGAGATGTGGCTAGGCTTGGTACTCGACAGACTTCCGTAGATGATGGTAAGGTGGAGGGGTGTGGCGTTTCACATGGTAAGGCGGTGAATCCTAGTGCTTTGCAGACACCTGGTGGCAACCCTCCTGCTGTCAACGTTTCAATGGCTTTCGCTACTAGCTCCAGTGGCACCCATCCTAAGTCGTTTCCTCCAAATGGCAGCAACGTGGGAGATATTGATCGTGATGGTGTTTTCTAGCATGACAATGCATGCCCTATAATCGAGGAGTCGCAGGATCAGGACATCCCTATGTGATGCCACCTGGTCTCCTTCCTGTTCGCTCAGAATTTTCCTTTGGGTCTTGGGTCAGGTTCGGTCTCTTCTGTTTTTGATGTTCAGGCTCTGTATCAGCAGTCCAGCAAACTGGTTCCATGTCATTGTGACTCGAAAGTTTAAGATTCTGGTTCTGCTCAGGTGGTTAGGCAATCTGGTTCTGTGTCTTTTTAGCTCTATAGTTAATGGTCTCCGGCTGACATGTACAGTTTTTCTATCTATTGGCTTGGTCTTTTTTGATGTCTCAAAGGGTTTATCCTATTTCTGCTCTATGGTTTACCAGTCTATGTCAAGCTTCTATGGTTGGTTTATGCATCATTGTAATGGTCTTTTCCCACGTTTGGGATGGCTCAGTCTCTCCGGAAATCATTCATATGCTCTTTTCTGATGCCTCTGCCTCTTTGTAACTTTATTTCATTTACTCTTAATAGAATTAGTCTTTACTTAGAAAAAAATATATATAATGTCGACATTTTAATTTGGTAAAAAAAAAACCTATAAAAATAAAATAATAATAAAAATAAAAATGACCCATATCTTATCTCATGGTATTCATGTTGAATGTAGCCTATTTGAAGGAAGAGATTAGCATGCCTAATACATCTAACTCAAACCTTCTTGATATGAACCTCTTTTAGAGTAAAAAAAGATTTGATGTCTCTAAACACTTGGTATATAAACTAATTATATTATAAATATATTAATTAAAACAATTTCATATCTCATTAATTTTCTATTATTTTTATATTTTTTAATTAATTTAATATAATAATATTCCCTATTCACCAATATTCAAATACTTCAGCGAAAACTTTTCATTATTTATGTCACAGTAGAATGCTTATTAATATCATCTATATTTCTAATTTCCATCTTCATTAGTTTTTATATAATTTAAATTATTATTAACATGCGACTAAATCTTATCAATATTTTGTGTGTGATTTATTTGCTAGGTATCATTTTCACTAATTTTGTTCGTTATATAGCATTTCATTATTTCTTTATTACATTTTAAAAGATATATGTATTTTCAAATTTTTAATAATTTATTTCTATAAAATATTAATAAATCAATTTAGATTTTACTATATTTTTAATTCTAAAAATCCATTATTATTTTTAATAATTTTATTAATAAATCAATTTAGATTTTATTATATTTCAATTTTAAAAAGTTCATTATTATTTTTAATAATTTTATTACTTTTCCTTTTCCCATTAATTATTAGAATTTGAAATTTTGTTGTACGTGTTATTTGACTAAAACATTTAGTACACTAATTTGTTGTTTTATATCATTTTAAAAAGTGTTATAATTACATTAATATTATTTACAACTTCTAATAAAATATGAAGGATGATGTTGAACATTGAGATTTTCAATTTCAAAGGGAAATGTTTCATGGATGTAGTGTTTGTATAATTTTTATTTTAAACCTATTGTATTTATTTTCTATATTTTTATTTTTTTTAAGATAAAATACAATCACACGAGAACCAATTTATTCACTATATCAAAGTAGCTCTTTATTATCTTTGTTTCAAACTCACCTACATTCCAAAAAATGAAGCCTACAATTAACATTTGGTTTTTTCAAGCAAGAAAAATACAACTCACTTTTATCTCAAAAAGTGTCCATGCTCTAGCTTTATCTGAAGAATTATTTTCTTGTACAATTTGGAAAAAAAATATATCATTGATACCTCAGATTCACTGATAAGCAATTGTACTCTAGGGCCTAACATGAACTCACCATGAATATTGATTCACTAACCATCCTATGGACATAATTCCATCTACCAAGATACATGGGCCTTATCTATTGTACAAGGTAATTATCTAGGTAAATATTATAGATATGGGATGTATCCATTTGAACCTTATATTCTCTTCGCTTTCCAATCACTCCTTATGGTGCACCACTCAATAAAAAGTTAACGGGGTAAAAAGTCTTAGCTAGAAACCCCTTCCCTCTACAACACTTCTTACTTTGCAGACTAAGGAATGATGTTTACATTATAAAAAATATTGCAACACCACAAAATAATAGCAACAGATATGTAACACAATATAAAAATTATCCTCCTCCTTTGGAATCATGTGCATGCTTAGCATATTTGACTAGAACTTCCACATCTTTGGTTGATATTTATCTTGGATCCTTATGTTTCACCTGTCATTTGTTAGAGTTGTGAATTTTAAAAAAATAAATATACCTTGTTATTGAGGTTGCTCATCTCAATATCTTCATAGCCCCAAGACACTTTCACCATCAAAACTACCAATATTCATATGAAGCGATAGATCTAAAATTTCACCCTACCTTCTAAGAATAATTGTCAACAACCCCTTTTCTCTTTTATACATATGTTTTTCCATACAATCAATAACATTTTCATTATCATTTACAGAAATGCTACTCTATGATCCTCACCATCAATATTATATCAAAGATACTTATAGATGTATATGGAGGCTTGCACCTATCACTGTTAGGAAATTGGTAACTTAGCTAGCCCACACCCTTGTCTAGCATATACCTTTGGTTCCATATGAAAAAGAGCTCGACATCACCATCCACATCTTTGTAGGATGAAGAAAAATATGCCATAAAATGAAGGCATCAAGCCCTGCTAGATCTACTTATGGAATGATGGTCTATTCTGATCATAACTTGGACATTCCATGCCCCCACCTATCTCTCTATTATGAGCATAATTCACATCCATTCTAGCCTGAACCATAGGTTGATCTCATCCTATCTTTTTTTGGCTCATTTATTCCATGAATGATGTTCCTTCGAACAATTATGGAAAGGTACCCTTGAATGGTGCCAGGTGTTGAAAAAATGCAACAATAAATTCCTAATTTAATTATCCCTTGAATTAAATAAGCGTAAAATAGAAATTCCACATCATAAGACAACTTGAATGAGTTAAATAAGTTTTTATCACTCAATTGGATTAGTTAATTCGAGTTGAGGGCATAATTTGAGTTGTGTACAATGTTTCCTAAATTTTAGGAGCCTAGGTTGAGTTAATTTTAGTTGTAACAATTTAATTCAGTGAATTTGAGTTAAGGCCAGCTAAACTAGTTCCAACTGGCGAAGGAACGAGTAGGAGGTCTAACAGTGGGGCGTAACTTTAGTTTTAAACAAGTTAACTGATCGATCAATATTTATTAACTCATGCATTCATGAAATTTGAGTTACCCAGTTGAGATTCGAATTCAATGGTAATGTACTAATAGTTGTAGACAATTCGAAATTGTAGAGGTGGTGAATGTAGTCAAAGAAGGGCCCTACAGAGATTAAACAATTCTAATTTGGAATTTCCATAGTTAATAGGGGGCTAATTCCTTGAGGAAAAACTCAAGGGAATAGAGTCTTGGGAAGGCTTGGATTTGGTTAAGTATTGACCAAAGCTTGTCTAGGAAGTATTGAAATAGATTATACTAGTGCAAAGGTTGCTAAGGCTTGAGCAAGCATTTTATTTCTTCTATATTTTCTAACTAATTAAATGTAGATAGGAAGGGGTTTTCAGTAGTTATTTCCCCCTTAGATAAATCTCGAAGCATATGTTATTGAATCTCGTCTCATGTTTATGCTTTGATTTATCGAATATTTAATTACTTTATACTAATGAGTATAGTAGATTCAAGTCTTTTGTTTTAGAAAATTACGTAAGAAGTTTGAATCTACAAGGAATTTATACATGGTATCAAATCATGAATCATAATGGAAGACAATAATTCAATTTTTTCTTTGCAGGTGAATCCAATTTGTAGTGACATTCTTTAGATCCAGTATGATGTCGTTCTATGGATTTAGTCTGGGGTATGCCTTTGAGGGTAGCTCAAATTATATGGCTTGGAAGGACAGGATGGAGGAAGTGTTCGAAGATAATGGGTTGAAGGAATTCATACACAATGATATTCCTAAGCCTCCAACAAGTGATGCTCAACATCTGGCAGAGTGGAAGAATTGTGTGGAAAAGTGAAAGAGGATCATCCTAGAAGGAGATTGAGATCATATTGTCTCAAATATCCATGGGAAGGATACCCCATATGCAATGTGGAAAGCCTTTATAGACTTGTTTAAGGACAAAAATAACCATAAATTGCTAGCACTAAAGGACAAGCTTCAGAAGATCAAGATGGAGAAGCCTAACACAATACCACAATACATGAGCAGGGTCACCCAATCTCGGGATGAACTTGGGAGTGTTGGCAGTACACTTGTTGATGGTGATATGGTAAGCCTAAAAATTCTAGGCCTTCCCAAGAGATGACATAGCTACAAGGGTTTGGTAAATGGGAGAGAGAATCTACCAAATGGTCAGTGATTGTGGTGTGGCTTGGTGTAAGAAGAGATAAGGTGGAACACTAGATATGGAACTTCTTCCAAGCATGATGACAAGGATGACTATGCATTGGATTGAAAGGAAAATAAAGGTAAAGGGAATAAATACCAAACAAAAGGGGATTCCAGTTAGGGAGGCAAGAAGAAATACTTGTAAAAGATCAAATTCTTTCACTTTCATGAACTAGGACATTATGCCATGAAGTGGTCGCACAAGAATGTAGGTAAGAATCCCTTAGGAGGAGAGGCATGTAATTCTCTTGCTACACAATTCGAACTTGATTTCACGCTCTATCACTTGTATGGTGAGCATAGTGATGGGTAGTGTGTGGTATCTAGATAGTGGAGCCTCGTTCCATATGACAAGAAATGAGAGTTCTTCAGTGATTTGGAGGAGAATGACCTCCAGATGCACATTGAAATGGGAAATGATATATGGTAGAGTGATACCAGTATTGGTACAATTACTTTTCAAATGGAGTCTATCTCCCCTCTGAAATTAAAAGATGTGATGTATGTTTTAGGTCTCAAGAAGAATCTCGTTTTAATTTCTATGTTGGAAGACTATGGCTACGATGTGATATTTAGTAGTTAGTTCAGGTGGCATCTCATATTAGTGCCGTCGAGTTTGAAGGTGGGTTCAGTTGAAGAACCTCTATAAATTGGATGTAGAAGATTGTGTAATGTTGACCACAAAAGAAGAGAAGGTGTAGAGCCGATACATAGGTGAACTATGGCATAGAATATTGGATCGTTTGCACCAAGGAGCCTTGAAGATCATGCAACATATTTCTGTAGGATGCACTAGAGTAGAGAGATACATGTAAAGGGTGTACATTGGGGCAGTACACAAATGCCACCTTCAATGAGTGAGACATTAAAGTGCAAGCAGTCCTTGAAATATTTCACTCGAATGTGTGTGGACCTTTCTCGAAAGTCTCCATGACCAAGAACATGAATTATGTGATATTTTTAGATGATTTCCCAAGAAAGTGTTGGATATTCTTCATCTAGAAGAAAGACCAAACATTCTCAAAATTTGTTAAATTTAAAGCAGTTGTTGAGAAAGAGACGAGAAGGAAAGATGTGGCTCTTAGGAGAGACAACAGTGGAGAATATGTGTCAAATGAATTTAAGAACTTCTGTGAAAAAGAAGGAATTCAACAAGAGTTGACAACACCTCATGACACACAGTAGAATGGGGTGGCTAAGTGGATGAACAGAAATATTGTGGGAGTTGCATGGGCTATGTTGCTTGATCGAAGCCTACCATTGCACTTGTGGGATAAAGCATGCAATAGAGTTGTTTATTTGCATAACAGGAGTCCTCAAAGGATTCTTGGCATGAGTACATCTGAGGAAGATTTTTTGGGGAAGAAACCATATCTGGCATAGTTCAAGATCTTTGGATCATCAATATAATTTCATGTTTCCAAGGATGCAAGTAAAAAGACATATCCTAAAGCTGAGTTAGGCATATTTTTGGGGTACACTAATACACCTCACAACTATCATGTGTACTTGTCACCTCTCAAGATGAAGATTTCATTTAGAGAGGGAGATTTTGTTTTCAAAGAAGCAACCTTAGGAAGTTGTGGATTAGCCATAAGAAGAGGTAGAGAGAGTGGAGAATTCCACTCAAGTAGAGAGATCCAAACATGGAAGGAAACACACCAGAGGAGCTGACATATTATTGCATGATGCTAGAGAGAATGTGGAGCACCCACATCACAACACAGGAAAAGGAGGTCACTAGATCGGTACACTAGCTATATGGCTCTAGCAAGTGATATTATAGGTACTGATCCAACCTCATTCGAGGAAGCAGTGCAACAACCAGTATGTGTTGATTCCATGGTATAAGAGTGTGACTCCATTATCGGAAACAATGTTTGGGAAGTAATTCCAAGACTAGAGGACAAGTAAATGGTGATTTCCAGGTAGATCTACAAGGTGAAGCAAGCACCAAATGGAAGCATCTATAAATAGAAGGCCAAATTTGTGTCCAAGGGGTTCTCTCGCATGGAGGGAAATGACTATGAGGTTATGTTTTCTCCAGTTTCTAGGTAATCTTCAATCAGATCAATTATAGCTCTTGCAATGTAGATGAGATGGAAGATACATCATATGGATGTGAAGACAACATTCCTCAATGGACTGATTAAGGATGGGGTGTACATTAGGCAGCTGCAAGTATTTGAGACCTTCAACAAAGACTCAAATGTTTGCAGACTCAAGCAAGTGTTGTATGTATTGAAAGAAGCACCCCGTGCTTGGAACACCAAGATTAATAGTTATCTCACCGAATTGGGCTTCACCGAAAGTGAAGCAAATGAAAACCTTTACCATATTAATGCTGAAGGTAAAGTGTTGATTATGCTATTATATTTCAACTATTTAATTTTAATTAGTGATGAGAATTTGAAGAAATATTCCAAAGCGGATTTTGCAAGGGAATTTAAGATGAAGGACGTGGGTCTCATGCATTATTTCCTTGGTATGGAAGTATGGAAAGGAGATGGGGAATTTTTTACCTCTCAGGGAATTATGACAATGAGATATTGAAGAAGATCCACATGGAGAGAAGAAAACCCATAGAGACCCCTCCAACTGGGAATTAGAGGAAATAAGATTCTACTTTAGGTGAAGCTATGGAGGCTACCATCTACACGAAACTTGTGGGTTCACTTATGTATTTGGTGAGCACACAACCATACAAGTGTTATGCAGTTAACCAACTTAGTCAAGCTATTGTTAAGAAAACCAAATGGTTTTGAAAGGCAACAAAGCATGTGTTGAGATACCTCAAAGGCACCATTCAATTTGGTGTTTAGTACATGCTAATAGAGAGAGTGTAGATGTAAGGCTTCACAAAGGCATACTAGGTGGGTAGTCCATCAGACAAGAAGAGCACATCAAAAGGATTTTTTGGTGTTGGGTCAATAGTGGTTTGTTGGTATAGTAGGAAGTAGTGATCTGTTGCACTTATCTCAATAGTGACAGAGTACATGGTTGCTAGAAAAATAACATCTGAACCTATCTAGATTAGAACGATCCTTATTGGGTTATTTGGTGAGATGATGGATCCTACAATGATTTACTATGACAACTTGAGTTGTATCAAAATCTGTGAGAATCCAAAGCATATTGAATTATGATATCACCATCTATGAGATTGTGTGCAAAGGAGAATCATTCTATTGGAGTACATTCCTATGAAGGAACATGGTGCAGAAATTTTGAGAATGGAATTGTCAAGATGCAAATTCAAGTTCCATAGAGGAAGGATCAGGGTAGTAAATAATCCCTTTTTTGTTGAGAGGGAGTTTTGAAAAAATGCAACAAGAACATCCTATTTTTATTTTCCCTTCAATTAATTTAGGAGAAAATCAAAATTCCACATCACAAGACAACTTATATTAGTTAACTAAGTTATTATCACTCAGATAGCTTAGTTAATTTGAGTTGAGGGCTTAAATTTAGTTGCGTATAGTGATTACCAAATTTTAGGAGCCTAGGTTGAGTTAATTTCAATTGTAATAGTTAAATTTAGTTAAATTAAGTTAAGTTTAGTTAAACTAGTTCCAACTGTTGGAGGAACTAGTAGGAGGCCTAGAAGTGACGTGTAACTTCAATGTTCAACTAGTTAACTGATAAATCAACCTTAATTAACTCATGCATGCATGAAATTTGAGTTACCCGGTTGAGATTGGAGTTCAAGGGCAGTGTACTATTAGTTGTATAAAATTCTGAATTGTATAGGTGGTGAATGTAGTCATATAGGGGAGCCTACAGGGTTTGCACAATTCTAATTTAGAATTTCCCTAATTAATAGGGGTATAATTCCTTTGCAGAGCAACACAAGGAAATAGGAACTTGAGCAAGCTTGGATTTGGTTAAGTACTGACCATAGCTTGTCTAGGAAGTAGTGACATAGATTATACTAGCACATAGATTGCTCGCTCTTGAGCAAGCATTGCATTTCTTCTCTATTTTCTAACTAATGCAATATTGTGCAATACATATAGGAAGGGGTTTTGGGTAGCTTCTTTCCCCGTAGATAAATCTCTGAGCATATGTTATTTAATCTTGTCTCATGTTTATTTTGTGATTTCTAGATCATTGAGTTATTTTTCGTTCATGAGTAGAGTCGATTCAAGTCTTCTTTTTTAACAAATTATATAAGCAGTTTCAATCTACAAGGAACTTCTACATTAGGTTATAAATTTTGTGGGTTATTACACCTATTAGTTAGTAATTTCCTTTATACTCCTGGACCTTCCCATACCATTGCAAGAATAGAAATTTCTTTGAGATCATAATAATTTTTGGTAGAAAATTCCTTTAATGGAACAACCAACTTGGTCATAAGTTTGTAACACTTCTACTCAAAATTAGAAGCAAATTTCAAAAATTAGTCCTCTTTGAAAACCGTCATGTTTGATGGAAATAAAATTTTGTTCAAGATTTGTAGCTTCTATGGATGATACCTAAAGCATGTATACATCTATTAGTAATACCAATGCTCTAGAAATCTACTATTAGTAAGAACTTTGATAATACCCGTGAGAAGAAAGACTAGCAAGTCATGAGAAATTTCCTCTAGTTGAAGAGGCTACCTCAGTTTGAATGATCAATAAACAAGTAGAATCATGAAGCACCCTCTATTCTAGAGAACTAAGCGAACATTAAGATACCAACTCTATTCACCTAGAATAAAAACAAACAAGGTTGTTTCTAAGACTTCACTTTACCTTAAAATTCCTCTATTTCTCTAAGTTTAGCAAATCAAACATGTGAAAGAGTAAGGAATGGAAATAATGGGAAGATATAGTTGAATTAAAAACAAAATAGAATGTGCTATATTGATCAACTCAATATGATTGCAACTCCATTTCCATCTATTTTATCTATAGTAGTAACAAATTCTCCATTGTGGGACAAACTCGTCATTGATCCTTATGGTATTCATCAAATTCTTTGATGCAGAGGTTCTCATCATTCAAGAGAATTTGGGCTCTATTTCCATATTACTGAAGAATACCCTCCATTCAATTATCATAAGATTCCTCCCCCTTTGTGGAAACCTGATGTCTTAGCTCATCCATTATCTCAGTGACTTCAATAACATATCAATCCTTTGATTTATTTCTTCAAAACTTCATGGCTCTCTATAGAATTTCTGAGTAGCAAATGCACCCAACACTTAAGTGATTGATAAATGAATACTCATAACCAATTACTATACTCTCCGTAATTGCGGGCCCTCCCATGACAAATATGCTAAACCAACTTTAATACAAAAATGATATCTCATAAGAGCACTTTTATTAATAAAATAATGTTACAATACAAGTACATGAATTATTTCTCAATATAGAGAAGCTTTCCTGATCACACAATCAACTAGTTCAGAAAATCTCTCAACATCACACCAATATACGAATCTAGTTGATGTAGGAGCATCCAGCTCTGAGGAGACTTAAAAGGCTGACAGTCTCACGAAGAACTCAGAACAAATTGTCGTTTATTTTAACTGGACAAGTGTTAGGCTTGTCGGTAAATGTGACTTTACTTTTACTTAGTTTATTTTGTTTATCTGTCTGTAGGTTGAGAGAACTTAGGAGTTGTAGGGGAACACTGTTGCAGTTATTTATTAAACTGATAACAGGACAAAATAATTAATTAGTTCTTTACAAGTTACAGTAGTTAGAATTAGTTTCAGAACTAACAAAAACAGTTGTTTTCTGTTAAGCCAGTTTTTTTTCAAGAACAGTTCAGGACATTAGATTAAAAGCAGGAAGGACATCATTGTACGGGTTCTTCCCCCGGAAAAAGAAAAAGAGAAAATACAGCATTTCGAAATTGCATTTTCTTCAACAGAAATAAATTTCAAGTTATTTTCTTTTCATCACTGTAAAGACAAATCTGAAGTTATTTTATTTCTATCACTGTAATATCAAATGCCACATTAATTATTTGTACCGTAGAGTTGCCATGTCATATGAAATGTTCTAACAGAAACGAACAGCGTGGAAGTAAATAGAGAGGAGGCTAACAGAATACAGACGAACGAAACAAGCATCATTTCAAGTCTCGGACCAGAGACGAGTAAGCAGTGTAGACGGAAAGAGTTTGAAAACAAGTGGAGAGTACAGGGAAGGGTCCCACGAACAACAACAAAGATAAGTGAACCGACTCGACATCAAAATATATACAGGTATTTCATAAACTGATAAACCCTCATAACCCATTTCAATGGTTGAACAAATACAGAAATGAAATGAATGAATATTGTAAACCATTTCATGTATCAATGAATACCTAACATGCAAAAACAAAAGATACGCATTCCCTGTTACGAAGGAATCTTTCAGAAATAGACAAGAACAGAGCATAGTCCAGTACAGGCAGAGTTTCACTGCTGAAATGAAATCTTATATTAACACATAAATTCCGAGTCATAACGTCAAGAGCAGATAGTTACAAGCGACCGAGGGTTTGTAACGCTTGAGCACAAATCGATAACAGAAGGGTTCGATTTGTCAAGCAACCCTTTCGCTAATACAACGGAACATACAGAACCATATGCAACCTCATTCAATTGACAACAAGCAACATAACTACCGGAGCAGACAACAGACGAGAAAACTAATACCCGACCAAGGGTTTCCCACCAACAGACCGCCATATTACTGATATAAAGAATCAAGAACGGAGAGGAGCTAAACCTCTACAGAATCAGACTTCCTATCGACGGAACCAACTAAACCTATAGAGCCGATAACAAAACATAGTCTATGAAATGGAAGAATGCTACCCGTGAACAGAGCGTTTGAACAATCAACAAAGCGACAGACCACCGCCAGCGACAGAGTCATCACAGGTGAATACCTGCCACCAAAAACCGAATGGGGTTAATACCCGAAAGAAACATTCATTAAATAGTGAAATAAAACACGGAAAGGACAAGGGTTTGAAGAAAAAGTTACCTGCGAGCCGAGTCTGAGGTTCGAAGAGAACCAGAGAGTGCTCATACCTGTTGACAGTGGCAGAGAAACGTTAGTGGAGGGACGACAACAAAAACGGGTCGTATAGCAAGGAAAAGAACCCTTACCTCGTGATCAAGTGAAGCGTTGGAGTGTGGAACGGACCTGTACCAGAGAAAAACCAGTTAAATCTTTGGAAAATCACAGACAGCGTGAGCGCCAAACTAAAACATAGCAACCTGTGCCTAAAGCTTAACCATAATACTGTGTAGAAGAAATAGCATTGTTACAGGCCTCGAAGGTACATACCCACAACCGCAGAGCACCAGAAATACACAGGTAAGTCACCACTGTTAAACCGGCACAGAAAACGCAAGGGTTCATCAAAAATTGCAGACGGAGTTCTCCAAGCAGCGGCAGAGTAAGAATGAGCAGGTAAGCGCGGTTAATGTGAACAAAAGGCGGAGCAACCGGCAGGTGTAAGGCGACGACCGGGAAATCCGGGATAAACCCTAAACCCACAACCGAGGCACCATACCTAACAATTAAGTCAACATTAAAGTGCATTCAGGACACGGTCAGATCCGAGAAGGAGTGAGAGACGGCGGGAGCCACCATAAGTGGTATCAGAGCAGGTTTCTTTTGAATTAGAATCAATGGAACAAGCAGAAGGCGAAGGTGAGGCAAGAGGAAGAGCAAGAGGAAGAGGAAGAGGCAGAGGACGATTGTTCCATAGGCCAGTGGATGATGGATTGCGAGAAGAGATAAGAGTTTTGCGAGAGAGATTGGCAGTGATAGAGGCTGGAGGAAGAAGAAACCCAGCAGATAACAGTGATGAAGAGGCAGTTGAACCAGAGCAGGATGAGTTTGAAGGAATAACACCAGAACTAAGATTGTTAAAGTCAGTTTTGCTGTCTAGTCATAAACCGAAACATGAGTTGCCTACCTATGACGGAAGCTTATCGGCAGATGTGTTGTTAGACTGGTTAAGTGAAGTGAATAAATTCTTTGAGTTTGAGGAGACCAGCGAAGAAAAACAGGTGAGATTTGCCGCCACCAAGTTGAAAGGACATGTGTCCTTATGTTGGGACAGCGTTCAGGATGAAAGAAGGAGGTTAGGCAAGCAGCCAATCAAGAAATGGGCCAGGATGGAAGCGAAACTGAAAGAGAAGTTCTTACCGAAGGACTATCAGATTATGTTGTACAGGCAGGTACAAAACCTGAAACAAAGGGGGATGACTGTGAGAGAATTTACAGAGGAATTCTACAAATTAAATCTACGAGCAGGATATGTGGAAGATACCTCAGAGAAGACAGCCAGATTTGTAAATGGCTTGAGAGGG
>APFE030054289.1:0-12615 GCA_000404065.3 Pinus taeda
AAAAACTTAGAATTTTAATAATTGATCTATGAGATCATTAAACACATAAAGAGATAAGAGAAGTAATAAAATCATACAGCGAAGAGAAAGTTGAAACACATAGTGACACTTTTTTTATAAAAATAATAATTCACAAGAGGATACAAAGTAAATTAAAAATATGAACTAAAAATTAAACCTCATTTAATAGACAAATTTATTTGAAAGTAAGTTGTTAAATATAAAAATATACAAGTTATAAAATTCATGTATAAAATTAATCGAAAATTATATTAATAAAAATGTGAATACGCATTAAATTCAATCTAAAATGTGAATTTTCATTCTCTCAATAATTTAAAGTTAATTAATAATTTGAAATTATTCCAATCAAACAAAAAATAACAAAGGGAAATATGGAAATAATAAAAATTCTCATACCCTTCCTATAAAAATAAAATTTAAGTATGAAGGACGAAGGGAAAGGCTTTGGACTTCCCAAGTGCACTGTGCGCTCAAGGGAGAGAAGGAGGGAACAGGGTGCAAGTCCAAAGGACAAAGGGAAAGGCTTCATACTTCCCTTGTGAACTGTGCACTTAAGGCAGAGAAGGAGGGATCAATGTACGCTCGTAAAGGCTAAAGGATAGAGGATTCAAACCTTCAAGTTGTGCTCATGTGCTCACGAGGCTTAGGAGGGCACATGGCACAAGTATGAAGGTTGAAGGGTGAAGTTTAATTCCTTTGGAGTGCGTTCATGAACTCCAAGGGTCAAGAGGGTGCATGGAATATTGTGGAAGGCTAAAGGGTTGGATTTCAGGCCTTCAGGGTGTGCTCATGCACTCAAGGAGGGCACACTTCTTTGAGTCAAGGGAGTGCGCTCAAAGGAAGACTTAGTTTCTTGAAGGGCGTAATTTAGAAAGAGGAAGGGGAAAGGGATTAAGGAGTGTAATTTTTTCTCTTTGAGGGTGCATGACACACTTCTAAACAACGAAGGATTTCTGCTCAAGGCTTGAGAGTGTGCTTTTGTGCTCCTAACCTCGGTGGGCTCGTTTTGCAACTAAAATTTGTCTAAGTCTGGGATATAGGGTGATGTGTGAACATAATGAGTTTGGACATAAAACCATATGCTACACATACCAAATCATCGAGAGAACTCATACAACCTTGAACAATGATAAGTATACATTAAAATTCCACTTTTCATGCATTTCCCAAGTACAACGAGTGAAGTATGTGCGATTGCGACCAAAATGTGTTGTTTTATAATCACAAATATGTTACAATCATGAAATACACTTAAATATGTTCTAATCAATGCGATGACAGTTGAGAACATGCAACAACACTTGAAACACATAGAATAGCATGATAAAACACTTGAAGATCAATGTGACACTCGATATGAATGTGATAGTAGGCTCCAAAATTTGAATGTAGTGAAATGTTTGGAGGGTGTTGTAGTAGTGACAACACTTGGTGACACAATGGGCAACCTTCAACTTCTTTGTATAGGAATATATTCCGGTTAAAGGGTCAAACCTTTAGGAAGTATTGATTTCCTTGATTCCCCCCTTTCGACTTGGTTATATACATAACATCTCACTTTCTTCTACTTGGTTTAACACACAAAAGATACATCGTATCGCAATTGTTTCAATCCAGGAAAGGGTAATATGCGCGATGAGTTCCTGATATTCATAGTATGAGTTTTCATATCTCGTGCTTCTACACTGCCAACAGGCCTGGATAGTACCCCGACGAAGTCACTTCAGCATTACAAATATTTCTTTGCTACCAGCGAGCCTGGACAATACCCTAGCAAAGTTGCTTGCTTCACCTCCCTACGTAGGAAGCCTTTCTCTTCTTTCACCCTTTATTTAAGTATTTAATAGGACTATGCATCAAAACTTATTATTTTCAATGGGAAGAAGAGGGATATTGACTTATTGAGAGTACATGATATTGCCCCTTCAGAGAAGTATTATAGACCTTTGATATTGCTTTTCTTGCTTTAAATTTTCCCCTTATCCCTTATATACCAAGTTGAGTAGTTTATATACTATCATAAGCATGGATCTAATAGGTTCCCTCAAGGTTATCATTTTGGATGAGTCATATTTTCCATTTGGACTTAGCTCAACCTATGGAATTTTCCCAAAGAAAGAAGGAGAATGAAAAAACCCAAGCATTGTGGTTGTCACACTTCTATTTTATTACACCATAAAGCCATTTCAAGCCATGCACTTTTACACGAGGGTCTTATTTATGTATAATAACCAAGAAACACGACAAGACACGACATGACTAACACAATACACTTACAACTATACGAAAAGAGAAACATGTACCTGCTATTTAAAAAAATGCTTCAAATGTCATCCATTTACAGAAAGAGGTTTGTTAAAAATGACAACTAGGGCCAAACTCCATGTGGGTCATCTTATTAATGGCAATTGATATTTTTCTTAGATCCTTCTTATTGAGAGGTGTAGGATTGATCTAAAGATGAGCCGATTATGATAAGTATTCATGGAGTTATGAATTTATTTGCATTATAAGACAATTCGTCAAGTTGAGCCAACAACCAAATAAACCCCACATGCGCTCAACGTTTTAGTATAAATAGAGTTGGCCTTCAAGTAATTTCAGCACACTTGGGATCTCTTCCTCTCTCTACTTGTCTTTGGGTTTTAGTAGGAGGAGAGATCCTAAGGAATGACATTGCCCTGATCCAGAGGGCAGAAAGCTAGAAAAGCTGAAAAAGCTGGAACTGCCGAAAAAGTCGAAAATGCCAGAAAAGCCAGAATTGTCAGAAAAGCCGGAACTGTCGGAAAAGCTAGAACTGCCAGAAAAGCCGGAACTTCTGGAAAATCCAGAACTGTCGGAAAATCCGGAAAAGCTGAAAAAGCTGGAATTACTGGAAAAGCCAGAAACGTCGGGACTGCCAGAACTGTCAGGAACAACCGGAACTACCAGATCTACCAGCAACAAATCGAACTGCTAGAACTGTTAGGAACTACCGAAATAGTCGGAGCATATGTATTCGAAGAAGATTAGCATGCAAGGGACAACTAACTAACATTGAGATAGTTGCATGGTACTTAGCAGAAAATAAACCAAGCATGCAATGCTACAGCTAGCATGCAAGGGAAAACTAGCATGCAACAACAAGCATGTTAAGGACAACAAGCATGCTAGGGACAACAAGCATGAAAGGGATAACAATAAAGCAAGGTGCAGCCAACACATAGGTCAGGATGGCAACATGGTGCAATAATGGCAGATAATGCAGTATAGTGATGGGTACAGTCATGATTAATGAAGTGCGATGAGATGAAATATAGTGATGATGGGTGCAACATGGTGCAGTATGGTGAGGTGCAGCATGATGACGAAATGCAACATAATTATAGGTGAAGGAGTCACCTTGGAGAATTACTTGAAGCAACATGTCCTCAACTAATCTCAGGTATCATCTTCTTAGAGATGATCTATTCTCTTATCTAGATAAGTCAAAGTGTTGAATTTTGTTGTAAACGTACTCTCTCTCTCTCTCTGTGTGTTGAATTATTGAAGAACATATAAGAAGAATTGATCAAGGGTTTTCCCACATTGGGGTTTGTCCCTGGCTAGCGCCACATCTTGTGTCCTCTTGTCTTGGCTTGTCTTCTACGATTTATGTTTACGTTCTATTTGCAATTTACTTTAATGTTGATGTGATTGCTAATCTTGAAAGGATATGGAGCTAACTGTGGAAATTTAAATAAATTTCTCTAAGCATAGAACATACCTAAAATTAACATGGTATTACAGGTGAGGTGAAGACAATGCCCAAGCAAGAGTGAAAGAGAAATCACCAAAGACAGGTGGGAAAGGACAAAAGTGCCAATGGATTCCTCATCCCTCTTCAAATTCACCAAGGGTGAAGTTGAAGAAGATAATATTATCATAATTGCGCAACGGAATATGGCCTACCTAAAGATAACTTCATTGGAAGACCAGATCTCAGGGTGGAAGGAAAGGCAGATAACGCGTTCGACCATTATGTGAAGGAGTGTTCGAATGGCAGGGAAACATCACTTGATGATGATAACAATCATCCCAGGGACATATTCAATGATTAAAAGAATCACAGGCAATGCAAGTCATCAAGGAAATGGCCGACTCTTCATAGAAGGAAAGGAACCCAAGGTATGAAGAATCAAATGTTGTCTATGATAAGATAAAGAAGTGTTATATTGTATTGGCCCCCTCCTTCAAATTCTTTGGGAATATAACTTATAGATTACACTCTTCAAGGCACTTCATCAGATAGATGGGTACACTCTCTAATTTGGTAGAGATGGAAACAATCATGGGATTATACTTGTGACCGATGCCACCTATCTCGGAAAGGGTGTAGGGAATGTTAACTCTCAACTGAATAAGGGTAACTCGATTCATTTACAAAATCTCCTTTATGCACTTGATCGTAAGAAGAACCTGGTGTCCATCTCGGAAATGGAAGTCAAAGGTTTCAAGGTGGCTTTCATCGATGGAATGGTATGTGTTAAAAAATATAATTGTCAAAGATTCTTTTCCTCATGGATTCAGGGTTGGAAATTTGTATCAATTTGCAGGATGGTCAATTAGAGATCATGTCAATTAACATATTGCATCTATAACATCGAAGGTCTAGCTATGGGGCCCTACCTGATGTGAGTCAAATGGTGATAGGGATGTCTAAATTCGAGTAAAGCATGAAGGTACATGTCTGAGATGTACCGAAGAAAAATATTATAAGGGGACCATTCGCCTCATGCAGCAGGTCCACAGGTTTGGAACAACTCGAGGAGTTTGAGATTCATGATCGGGAATCTCATGTATACAGGTCGAAGAAATCCCTCTATGGCTTGAAGCAAAACACCCCGATCACAGTATGAGAGGATTGATAGCTGTCTGATGAAGCTGAATTCACTAGGAGTGAAACCGATCCAAACCATTACTCGAAGGTTGTGGATGACAAACCTCTCATACCAGTACCTTATGAGGACGACCTATTTCTGACAGGTGCAAACCCTCTCATTTGCAGAAGTAAGAGGGAGTTGGATCTCGGATGTGGAATGATAAACTCCAATATTGTGACTACCTCAAGGGTCTTAACTTTTAGAAGTTATATGGTATTGATGTCGGACCATATTTGGGAAATGCCTCTGAGTTTCATAAACTCATTAGTGTTGATGTTCTTGGTGAAATTTCATCCAGACATATGTTTTGCAGTTAGCATGGTGAGCTCATATTTGGTTGAGCCTCAATGGATTAGTGTCAAGAATCTTCTAAGATATCTTCGGGGCACAATCTCTCATGGATTGAGATACACTGCTGGAAATATGAAACCGCTTGAATATTAGAATGTTGACTGGGTAGGTAGTGTGGAAGATCTCTAGAGCACTTCTCATTGCTGGTTCTCTTTGGATTCTACTTCGATATCATGGATGAGCACGAATTAGGAGTCGGTTGCTATAAGCACTGCCGAGACCGAATACATAGCTATGAGTATGTTCTTGTGTGAAGTTGCATGGCTGTAGAAGCTCTTAAGTGAGTTGTCTGTACACATGATGAATACCACTATGATTCCATGTGACATCTAGAGGGGGGATTTGATTATTGAGGAATCATGTATTCGATGATTTCTCCAGTAGATAGACATCAGATACTACCTTATCTGTGATATGGTAAGTCAATGAGTGAGGAGGCTCCATCGCCTTGACACTGATGTACAGGTCGCAGACATTTTGTCAAAGCTCCGGGGAAGGTCAAATATGTGTCTTTCTCGAATGACTTGGATTCATTGAGAGACCTTCTTATAAGGGTCCTGCATGTTGCATGCATTGAGCTTTGGGAGCTCTGGGGGGCGTGGGGTACTTACTGGAGAAACATACGACCACAGGGCGACTCACCCTCACCTAGTGGTGCACTATGGAACAGGATGATTAGTTCTCGTGTGGGCCAAGATGATTTGTTCTCCGTGGTGACTATGGAATAGAATGATTAGTTCTCCTGTGGGCCAAGATGATTTGTTCTCTGTGGCAACTGTGGAAAAGGATGATTAGTTCTCCTGTGGGCGAGGATGATTAGTTCTCTGTGGCATCCACTGACAAGATGATTCGTTCTCCGGTGGACAGGATGATTAGTTCTCCTGTCAAGGCATCCTACCCATGCAATCTGGGACTAATGGGAAATACTTCTCATCTGATCAATCAGTAGGGAAATGAGGATAGGGACCATAATAGTACTATCGATGGATGCATCGTTGTATCTATTGTACTCCCTATGCTAGGATGACCTCCATTGATCTGGGATCAGTATGAGTGGTTTGAGACACTTTCCTGTGACATTGGTCTAGGATTAATGAAACTAATATGGGATCAGTACGAGTGGTTTGAAACACTCTCTTGTAACATTGATTTGGGATCAATGAAACTGATTTGGGATCAGTATGAGTGGTTTGAGGGACTCTCTTCTGACATTGATTTTGGATCAATGAAACTGATCTGGGATCAGTATGAGTGGTTTGAGACACTCTCTTGTGATATTGATCTGGGATCAATAGAACTGACTTTGGGTCAATAAGAGTGATGTGACACACTCTCTTTAGATTAAACTAACTTTGGGTCAATAGAGAATGGTATGAGACATTCTCAATCAATTCTTCTTCATGGTTCAGCAGAGTAGAGCTCAGCAGATCAAAGCAGAGTAGAGCAGAGTAGAGCTCATTAGGTCAGAGAAAAGCAGAGTAATACAGGGCACTCATGGCAGAGATAGTATAGTCAGACATATGGATCAACGGATGGAGTTCTCCCTAGTTGAGAGGGAGTGTTAAAATTGGAAACTAGGGCCAAACTCCATGTGGGTCATCTTATTTATAATAGTTGATGTTTTTCTTAGATTCCACTCATCAAGAGGTGTAGGATTGATCTAAATATCATCCAATTCCGATAAGTATTCATGGAGTTATGAATTTATTTACGTTATAAGACAATTCGTTAATGTTGACCAGCAACCAAATAAACCACACATGTGCTCAAAGTTTTACTATAAATAGAAGTGGCCTTCAATTCATTTCAACACACTCAGGATCTCTTCCTCTCTCTACTTGTCTTTGGGTTTTAGTAGGAGGAGAGATCCTAAGCAATAACGTTTCCCTAATCTAGAGGGTAGAAAGCCAGCAAAGCTAAAAAAGATGAAACTGCTAGAAGAGTCGGAAATGCCAGAAATGTTGGAACTGCTAGAAAAGTCAGAACTACGGGAAAGGAACAGCTACAGGAGCTTCCAAAAAAGCTAGAACTTCCAAAAAAGCTGAAATTTCTAGAAATGTTGGAACTGCCAAAAAAGATGAAAAATCCGGAACTGTTAGAAAAGCCAGAACTGCGAGAAAAGCCAGAACCACCAAAAAAGATGGAAACGCTGGAAAAGCCAGAACTATCAAAACTGCCAAAAAAGCCAAAACTACTGGAAAATCCGGAACTGCCGGAAAAGATGGAGATTCCGGAAAAGTCAGAACTGCCAGAAAAGCAGGAAAAGATGGAAATGTCGAAACTACTAGAACTGTTGGAAAATCAAAAACTACCGGAAAAGCTAGAACTGTTGGGACTACCAGAACTACTGTGAACAACTGGAACTGCCAGAACTACCGGCAACAGCTGGAACTGCCAGAACTAGCGAGAATTGCCAAAATAGTCAGAGCATCTGTCTTCGAAGGGGAGCAGCATGCTGGGGACAACAAGCAAGCAAGGTGCAGCCAACACATAGGTCAAGATGGCAACATGGTGCAACAATGGAACACAATGTAGTACAGTGATGGGTACAGTCATGATTAATGAAGCGTGATGAGATGCAACAGAGTGATGATGGGTGCAACATGGTGCAACGTGGTGAGGTGTAGCATGATTACAAAATGCAGCACAATAATAGGTGACAGAATCACCTTGGAGAATTACTTGAAGCAATATGTCTTCAACTGATCTCATGTATCATCTTCTTAGAGATGATCTATGCTCTTATCCAGGTAAGTCAAAGTGATGACTTTTGTTGTAAATGTACTATCTCTCTTTCTCTCTTTGTTGAACTATTGAAGAACATATAAGAATAATTGATCAAGGGTTTCCCCAAATTAGGGTTTGTCCCTTGCTAGTGTGACATCTTGTGTTCTCTTGTCTTGGCTTGTCCTCTCTGATTTATGTTTATGTTCCATCTGTAGTTTACTTTAATGCTGATGTGATTGCTAATATCGAAACATTATGGAGGTAACTGTGAAAATTGAAATAAATTGCTCTAATCATAGAACATACCTAAAATTAATAGGGTTCAATCCTCTCGTGTAAGGATTTCATCTTGAGTGTATTATAATCGAGCCTTTATTCGATGGTGAAAGGTATGATCCAGTACGGCTGGAACTTCGTGTGTTTTCCCTTTTCTTCATGTGGTTTATCCCACTTCAGTACTAGGTCACCCACACCAAAAATATTTTCTCGTGTTGATTTTTTATCAAACCAGTGTTTCACATGGTTTTGGTGACCAAAAAACATCTCTTTCAAATTGATCCTTTCTTCCTCGAGTTTGAGTAAAGTGTCTATCTTGCTCTGAACGAAAAGGCAAGGTCTACCTTGTGACTCTTAAGAGAGTTGCAAGGCTGGAAGATACATGTTCGGGAGAAAGATAACTTCTTTACCATAAACCAGAGATAGCGAGGTATTTAGGGAAGGCTTAGGAGTTACACAGTCAACCCATAATGCATTGGTCAATGCATTATACTAGTTCCTTTTCTCATAGAAGATGGGTTTCTTGATTATGTAGATAATACTTTTATTTGTCGATTCAACCGAACCATTTTCCCGTAGGTAATAATTAGATTCATGTTTTAATACAATCCCATTTCCTAATGTTAATTCATAAATTTTAAATGATGAAAATTAAATCACATTATCAAAGACAAGTGATGTTGGAATGCCAAACCTGGTTATAATATTATGTTGCAAAAAATGGATGACTTCCTAGTCATTTACTTCTCTCAAGGGAACTGCTTTTGACGACCTACTGAAATAGTTTGTCATTGTTGGAATATATGAGTGTTTCTTTGATGAATGAGGATAAAATTATCCAATAACATCTAGGCCATAATGTTGGAAAGGTTCCTCAACTGCTACTAGTAGTAGTGGGGTGACTGACCTCTGATCTCAGTTGATGCACCTTTGACGAGCTAGGCACTTGTGAATATAAGTGTGATCATCTTTGAATAACATGGGCCAATAATAACCAACCCTCATAACTTTATGTTGTATAATGTCTCTCGCATAGTGACCACATGCTTATCCATTGTAAAAGTCTTTGAGTACCTTCTTTGTGTCCTGTGGCTCAAGGAATCTTAACAAAACAATTTTGTGGTTCTTTCTGAAAATCCCTCCATGAACTAATTAGTAAGATAGAGATTTTAAGTGGATTTCCCTATTCTATTTATTTGATAGGTGCACGGGAAAGGTTCCATGCTCTATAAATTGTTGTATGTTATCATACCATGGCGCTATAGACGTGGATTGGGGGACATGTTAATTTCTATTTCCTACTCCCATCATAAAATATGTTGCTTAGGAGAATCTCTTGCTTTAGTTGCTAGCTTACAAAGGCCATAACCATTTATGGTATGAACTTGTTTGAACTCCAAATCATATTCTTGTAAGGAGGTCATCCAATTTTCCCTCTTCTCACACAGCTCCTGTTGCACAAACAATGTTCTTACTGCTGGATGAGGTACAGATACGATATTATGAGCTTTTAAAATATAAGGCATGAAATACTTAAGTTCCTTGTATACAACATATGCTTGTTTGTTGATGGTAGGGTAACTTAATTCTTGCCCTTTTAGGCTGGAACTCATAAAAGAAATAGGCTACTCATTTAACTCAACATCCTTTTGAGTCAATACGGTCGCAATCAACAAGTTCAAAGAGAAGGTATAAAGTGAGAAGTATTTGCCATAGTATGGACTAAATGATGCAAGTGCATCAACAGTTTGCTGATTTATTTGAGAGAAAGCATCCTTTTCCCATTTATCCCATTTATATGTTACATATTTCTTAATCCTCTCGTATATAGTCTTAAGTATCTAAGTGTAATCATAGATTATATTTCTTAGGAAATTTATCTTTCCTAAGAAAGACTACATAGCCTTCTTATTCACTGGAAATGGGATCTATCTAATGAATATGACTCTCTCAAGGTAAATTTTAGTTACACTCTTTGCAATGATGTGCCATAAGAGAGTCCCTTTAGAGACACCGAAAATATTTTTCTTGGGATTAAGAGAAATCCCATACTTTCAACACCTCTCAAATATCTATTTTAGATGATGTACATGATTTTATATTCTCTTTGAAAACAAGTAACATCATCTAAATAAACAACTACGGTATGACCAATAAGGCCATGGAAATAAATGTCCATTTCTCTTTGGAAAGTGGCACCAACACTCCTAAGTTTGAATGGAATCCTGTTGAAAGTAAATGTTCCCCATTTGAACATGAAGGTAGTTTTCAACAGATTAGGTTCCACTACTAGCACTTGATTATAACGAGATAAACCATCTAGTAGCGAAAAAATCTTAGACCTAGATACTCTCTAGAGGATCTGTTCGATGGATGGCACTAGATAGTTGTCTTTATTAGAGGCCCGATTGAGATTGCAAAAAGATACACATAGCCTTATTTCACCAGAATTCATTCTAACTGGGACCAAATTTGAAATACAAATGGAGTGCCTGACTTTAAAAATGATCTGATCATCTAAAAAATTTCTCAATTCCTTTTGGATGAGGGGTTCCAGCATTGGATGAACTTTTCTTAGTTTCTTCTATAAAGGTTTTACCCCTTCTTTTATAGGAATGATGTGTTCGATAATATGAGTACCATTTGTCCTTAAATCGTTGTATATCCATGCAAACACATCACAATATTGTTTGAATAGGTAGATAAACACCCATCGTTCTTATGGAGAACAACACATACCAAGGTTTACATATTTCAGATCCTCTTGATTTCCTAGCTTGATTTGTTCAAATGATAACTTTGAACTCCGAGTCTTTGTCTTGTTTGGTCCTTTAAATGAATTATGTAGGTCATATAAATTCTCTAGGGACACCACACCTTTAGGAATATTATTTCCTTGGCACTAGATACCTCATGTAGAGCATGATCATGCTCATCCTATTCTATGCAAACATATTTGAATATGTGAGGATTAGCCATAATGTGCAGTATCTATTGGTCATCATTGAAAACATTTAAATTAGTGATGTTGTCAGGCACATATGGTTTGTATATAATTTCAGTAGAAAAACCATTTCTGAGTGGTGAGATCCTAGTGGCTACGTTTGCTAATGCATATGCTACAACATTTCTAAGTATAGGAACATAAATAATATTAGAAGCTTTAAAATGATTAATGAAACTCCATACCACTTGCAGATATTTTTTAATATTCTATGAAACACAGTGAATAGTATCCCGTACCTGAGTAGTGACCACCAATGAGTCAACAATTACCTTAAGAATCTCTACCTTCATATCAATGGATTTCTTTAGTCCAAGTACGAGCGCTTCATATTTGATAGTATTATTCGTACACTCAAAGTACAGATGACATGAAAGGATATGTTTCTTATTACATTGGTCTATAAGTACACAACCTACCTCAGAGCCATCCTACATCTTTGAACCATCAAAATATAAAGTCCAAATATTATTGGCTACTAGGTTTCTTCCTATACTACAATTAGAATTACTATGTATGTCTATCTTATAAGATTCATTTGCACCAGCTACAGAGAAAGGAAGGAGCTCTAGTTGTTTATCTAGTGGAACAGATGATGAATGTGATTGATAACACCCAATTTTGGTTCCTAAGAAACAATTTCCAAAGATTATATTGGCAAAAGAAACATGATCATTATGGCCTTCAAGTGGTGGCATGGTGTGTTTCATGTATGGCTCACTATTCACTCAATTCCTGCCCTTGGATGGAAATTATGCTTATAAAGCCATGGACTTTAAAGGAGATCGAGATTTGATGCTGCAACCTGACAGCCATTAGGGGCCTCAAGATAAGAATGTTTTTTAGAGTACTTAAAGTATTTTTTAACTTTTTAATGTTTATGTAATGTTTTTGATTTTATAGATCAACAAGTGCTAATATGAAGTGCTTGCTTCACGCATATGTGGCACTAGTGCGACTTGCGGGCATGCCTCGCTACGCGAGGTGGGGGGACCGACTACCTAGATCTAATGCGGGTGTGGCAACTTCTTAAGATGGAGATGACGCGAAGAGTCTATGCGAATTTTTGAGGAAATTCACAGGCCTGAGCATGGGTGTTCCTCCTCTTCCCATGAGAGAGATCCCTTCCCATATGCAGCGACACACCGTCCATTTGCTTTAGTGATTTCTAGTTCCTCTTAGGAGATTAGCTAGAGTTGTTTTTTAGATTTCATGAGTAGTATACTCTTAGCAGTACAGGTGTTACAACAAGCCTTAATAGAGCCATTTTGCACTTAAAACATCGAAGTTTTGGGAATTTTCTGACGTGAAACAGTAGATTTGATATATATA
>APFE030054292.1:0-14054 GCA_000404065.3 Pinus taeda
GTTAAGTAGACATGTGCAATAATCATACAAGTAAATTTAAAAACATTCCATAACATGTTTAACAAGACAAGCTAGTAATAACGATATCATACATATAGGAGTGTGTCAAAAAATACATCGTCCTCGATCATAGGTTGAAAAACACCTTATGATTGGCAAAAATGATAGGTACAAAAAGAAAAATGTCATGTGTGACTACAATAAGTGATCATCCCATCACTGGTGGTGATCTCGATACGAAACCACTGCACGGTCCACCTTACAAAGGAACCTCCTAAAAGGTCCGGGGACCCCAATCACATAGCGCTGAAGTCGACGAGGGATGTCGTCTATGCTGGTCTCGAGAATGTCCCCTGTCAGGCGCTCTAGATGGCTCTCCAACTCGGCAAAAGTCTCTGCTAATTCGTCCCGTGGGGCTGGAACCGGTGCAACTGGTTGTTTTCTCTCGAAAGGCCGGAGAGCGGCTGGTCGCTGTGGGCCCACATCTACATTTTGAAATTATTTATATCAGTTTTAAGATGATATAAAAATAAAAAAATTAATTAACATTAGGAAAATGTTGAAAATGATCTTACTTGAGTCGTCCCACTTCTCTCCTGGAGGAAGAGCCATGTCTGGGTCTCCACAAAAATCAACCCCACCATAAGGGAAGTCCTGAATAGAAAAAACCTGCTTCTCCAATCATTGGAAATACTCAGTTTGAACCGAAAGACCTCGGTCCCCTCGTCAGGATGATGGGCCATGACTGTGACCCATCGCATTAGTATGGGCTCTTGAGGAAGCCCAGCTCCGATTGTAAGGTGCTGCGGGATAAGCATAGGAATCCTCTCTAGGCCAAAAATCATGACTAAAGCCCCATAACCAAAAGTCTTAAGTCGTCCGTTCTTGGCCCTGGTTAATTGGCCCTTCACATTGGCCAACACAGCGTCGCACCAATTCAAGATGGTACCCTGAAAGCAATCAACTGCCATACGCATCTGGGATCCGGTGGCAACATGTAATGCGGCAGCTCCGCAAAGTCTAGTAACAGTGAATGCAATCACCATAAGCTCAAGACGGGATATGGTCTTTATGTCTATCCCTTTGTCTCTAGTCTGGCGGTTGCAGTACTCTAACCGGAGGCTATCGACAGACTGGCCACCTACCCTAGTCCCGAACAGAGTCAAGTCAACGCCTCTCTTAGGTAAACCAGTCAAGAAATATATATCCGCCGGCTCGATTTCGAGCTGGTGGCCACCGATAAAGAAACACTGGTCCTGAATGCTCCATCTATCAACCATCCACTGTAAGAAATCCACCTGAGCCCTCATGCCAGGAATGGCCCAGTATTTGTATAAGCCACACGCCCTCAAAGCATTAAGTGAAGGCTGATGATTCCATGTGGCAGCATCCACGTCCTCGTGCTCTCGTTCGCGCCAATCTAGCATGATGTACTACTTGCATCAAGTATAAAGATAAATTAGAAAGCTAGAAAAACTTTTCATTGGTCCATTTTTGAGGAATTTTGGGTTAAACACCCTCGCGGCGGGGACCGCACCCTACGAGTTAGACACAGTGCGTGGGACCGGACTTTGTCTACATGGAAGGTGCGGACCCCGAGTTTTTTCCCAATGGAGAAAAAGTCGGGGTCCGCAGGTTCACAGTGGTGAGCCTGCGTACCCCGAGCGCGAGTTTTATGCCTAAAAACCCTCCCAAAAAATGAAATGAAGGACTAAAATGAAAAAAGAAACGGTTAAAAATGAAGAGGAGGATGATGTGGATTACCTGGAGAAGACGGCGTTCGATTCCGATGGTTGGATTTTCCGCAATCTTCACGGGAAGTTTTCAGAGCAAAAGCACTATTTTCTCACCCAAATCACAAATGGTAAAATGAATGGTAAAAGCCCCTTTTTATAAGTTTTTGAGTAAATAAATTGCAAATTTTTTTATGTTTCACTTTAAAAAGGTATTCTTGCGACATTTTTATCTCTTTCAAGCAGGTATGAGTAATGTTTGTGTTTTTGTGCAAGAAAACAGGATTATTTAGGCGAAATCTATCATTTTCAGCTAGAGTTACCTTTAAGCTCTTTTCTGACTCCTAAAACATGAAAAGATTGCCGAGTTTTTCTTTTAATCTCGTTAAAACGGAATTAAAAGACGGTCTATTTACAGCTCTTTTTCCGACCGTAAAAACATAAAAAGATTGCCGGATTTTTGTTGTTTCAAATTCGATATTGGTTATAAAACGACGTGTCCTTGGCTGCTTTTTTACTTTTTTCAGATCAAAGACACTAATAATGAAAAGTACTCCTTGGTCGTAAAAGATCAAGCGGTTCTCTCAAGTATTATTTTATACTTTTTCGGGCTTGGGGGACACAAATTTACGAAAAAGTCAACCCTGGAGTCTTCTTAAGTTTTTTCAGACTCTCTAAAAATGAAAAACGCCGAGTTTCTCCTATACTGGACTCGTTAAATTTCAACAATAAAGGACCTGTTCAATTACAAACATGAACGGACCACTCCTTCTTAGGGTTCGAATTTAAACTAAGTTGGACTCATCCGAAGGGTGAGCTTATAATCAAGCATATGTTATCCTCCTCAAACTTGTAAAAGATAAAGAGGTACTTGCCAGAAATGGTGGGGGGAAAGAGAGAAAAATGAGCCTGCTTGTCATACTTTGTAACCACTCTTGAACACGACATTTTCATTCACCTGGGTTGGGAAATCCTTTACCTAACAGTTGATCAAACCAAATTGAAAGTCTTTAGCCGGTTTCTGGGTATTAACTTTGGGTCAATTGTCACCAAACCATCTGTTGTGTCATTATGTGTTCAAGAGGTCTGTGCGATAAGCCATTCATCTATAAAAATATTTGTCATTCCGTCTTGACCATCCCTGAGTCAGTCCTTGCAACTAAATTTCTTCAAACTTGATCTATGATTTCGCGTCATGGGCTTGCCTACGACGGATCGCTTTCCATCGACTTCAGCTCTTTATCTAGAAAGATGATCTAGAAATCGCCAGTACCTTGGCATCTGCATGCCTCAATGGCAGGTTTCTCGTCTCCGACGACAGGTTGCATCATTGACCTTCGATTGAAGGATTCCATGACATGTTCGACATCGACACATCTAATCACATCTCATGGATTGTACTGAGTACTTTGAGAGCCATTGTCATTATCGGTGGTTTCTCTCACACTTGTCATTAGTTTACATCATCGACTAGTAATCAAGTGGTTTCTACCATGTTCGACTTCGACACATTTATTCACATGGATAGAATCGTACTATTTCGAGGAGTAGAAATGAAGACCCTGGATCTAGTTTCCACCATCCAGGCTGCGAGGAATTTTGTATTCATTGTGTTGTAGACTATTCATAAACAGATGGTTGCCTCCATACTGTGTCTACATGTGTCTATACTTATGATGTGTTACAAGATCATTCCTATATCAGACCAGTAGATAGTTTTCTAGTCAGTTTTTCGTTTCCTAATCGGTTTTGATCTGAGTATGGGAATGCCTACCTCAGCGATGATATGGTCTCATATATATATTTTTCACTTGAATGTTTTTACAGGTTCCAAGTGGGCTCTCCGCAAGATAATCCTCGAAATGATAAAGTAATTCACTCTTAAGGAATTTAGACTTCTGTGATCCATAACATTGTTTAGAGAATTTTCGGCGAAATCACACAAATAATCATTTGTCGACGCGTTTCGAACCAACCAGTGTGGTTCATCGTCAGGACAAGTTGAAGAATCGATCCAGCTTAGCTAGTTAAATAGTTAGGGCAGAGACTCCAACAGCTAGATTGATAACGGCTAACTTTGACCCTAAGACCTCAGTCAAATAATTAATATTCATTAATTATTATTATTTCAAGCAATTAGTTAAAATGGGTAAATATATATACGGGAAGAACCCTACAGGTTAGTCAATCATTTATCTATATAACCAATTATAAATGTTTATTAATGAAAGTATATATATATACATATAACAATCCCATATTGGGTTAATAAATTAATATTATTGGTTTATTTTATAATATAATAATTCAATTATTATTATTCTAATTATAATATTTAAGAGTGAATATACCCAAGTGATCAGGTAAGTATATTAATACATATAATATAATAATCGAATATAAATAATATTATGTAATATAAATAATAGAAGGGATTAAATTAACTAATTCTATATACTACTAAAGGTTGAATAAAATTATATTCAACCTTTTAAATGATAAATGAAATCTTCATCTACTACAGACTTCGCACTTTAGGGGGCAATCTGTTACACAAAAATATCGTCATCATGATTATTTGCAGTCAGTATGGGTCTATCATCACTTATACTAGCCTCCTAAGCAAGTCTCAGACCTTAGCTCTTCATGTCAAGCTTTGCAAATGAGAGAAAGACATTGAAAATCAATATTACTCTGGTTCCGCACTTTCTCCTACTTTTACCTGCGGACCCTCACCCTTTGTTCATAATACCTGCGTACTTGCACGCTCTGTCTATAAAGGGGTGGGTGCGTACCCCTATAAAAGTAAAAAAGGCACAAGTTTATCCTAAAAAGCTCACTTTTGGGTTAATTCTAGATGTTTCTAGAAGAATTTTGACATGGATTGTCCGCTCCAAGTTGGTTCATGCATCCCAAAAGAGAAGGAGCTAATCCCTTGATAGGAGGAGCTTTCCCTTTGAAGGAGGGCTTTATCCCTTTGAAGGAGGACCTAGTAACTTCCCTCCATTGCACTATAAATTAAGGCATTGGGTCAGTTTCTAGAGAGGTTAGAAGCTGAACATTTTGAGGGTAAATGCTGATGGAATTGGGACTTCCTAGTTAAACTTGAGAGGAGAGATCACATACCTTTTGGTTTCATTGGGAAGTGAGTGAAACTTGTCAAAGTAGAGGAGACTTCTTGTCGGACCCTGGGAGGAGCTTGTACAACATCAAGGCACAGGTTGTAAAGTTCTTCTTCATTTGAATTAATACAATCAGATTCATTTTTCTCAACAAATTGTCTTATGTGGTTTGTTTCATAATCTCCTTGATCATTATGATGAATATGCTTTATGATATTGGCTTTTCAGGTGCTATTTAATTTGGTTTGCTTGTTTGTGTTTGCAAAATTACACTTCAAGGAAGCTCATTTGGAGCGAGGGAGAAAGGCTTCCACAAACTTGCATTGGACCCAAGGTAGGCCTAAAAACACTTGTTTTCCTTTTTTTTACTTGCATATTTAGAGAAAGATAATTTTTGATTGGCTTGCTTGTCACTAGATATCAGTAGATACTAGGAAGGTCGATCTTGTCCGCAACCTCGACTCATTCCGCGTGACAGTTGTGCAGACCTTTATCGAGACCTACAGTAGCACAATTGGTAGAGAATATTATTATTTTTCGTGAGGTTGTAGGTTCGAACTTAGTTGGGCTACCAGAAGTTTAATTTTATTTTTCCCTACGATAATCCATTTTATCGAACGACTGACCAAATGATGGTAAAAATTTTGTATAACAGTTGGTATTTTGAATTTTGTAGAATGTGCACCAGAAAGAGATATTTTGTAGAATAGTTAATCCTTCTAATCTTTTTTAGGGTTAATTTGAGAGAAAAATAATTTTTGGAAAATGGATTTTGGTTGAATTATTTCGTATTTTGAAAGAGGGAGGTTGAAAAACAAAATTTAGATTAGGGAGGTCATGATTATTGTCAATATGAATATATGAATAGATTCTTTACGTGTGAATTTTCACATAAATAAAGGAATGTTGATTTGGTTGTGATTTAAGATTGTGGATCTGGTTTGAAATATTGTGAAAAGTGGTCCACAACATGTTTAAGAAGGAGGTGGGTTCCTCCATTGAGGTTGGATCCTCAATCAGGTTAAAGCTTACATCAATTCAGTGCTTTCACATTCTTTAGGTTGGTGCCTTAATCAGGTTGTAACCTATTTTGAAGATGGTTCTTGCACACTTTGGGAGTTGGTGGCTGCAGCAAGTTGGTGCATGTAAATTTTCTTTTGGGGGTGGGTGCCTCTCGCAAGTCGATTCCCGCAAATCTATGTTATCAAATTTAAGAAGACAAAAGAATTTATGGTTTTATCCTGCAAGGGTTTCCACGTAAAAGTTGTTGTTTTCATGTGTTGATGTGTTACTTGATGCATAGTTTTAATCATCCGTATGATGCATGTTATTGCTAATGCGGTTATGTATATTCAATTATTGATGAGATGATTTTGAAATGTTGAAATTTCCTTTACATTGATCACCCCCCTCTCTTATTGTAACCTTTAGTCTAACACTAAAATGTTACTATTGAAGAAATCACTAATAGTAAAGGAAAAACAAAGTGAAGAGGGAAAAGGCCCACTAGTTCTCATCCTACTCAACCATCCCAAACTAGTCAAGGCTTATCTTCTATGCATAAGGAAAAAGAAACAATTGTGATAAGAGGATATAGAAACAACCAACATTCTAGTGATGGTCATGGGGAGGAGCCATCTCATCATGTTTCTCTTAAGAATTCATGTGTAGTATCATCATCTAAGAGCAAGAGTTTGAGTAAAAAAGGGTCACAAAATGAAGAAGTATCCACGGATATGCCGGTAGACAACATTGTATTCCCAAAATGGGTGACGACCAAAATGGCTAAATCTCAAAATCTTGCTTAAGAGTTTTTTGATAAAGAGCCTACCTCATTTGAAGAGGAATCCTTGACCATGTAGGATACCAATTATGGAAAATCTACTAAAAATTTGTAGTTCGAGAAGGTGAAAATAAAGAAGAAAAAATAGTGAGTCAAGTAAAAAGTGAAATCAATGTTTCACAAGTTAAAACTTCGAGACTCCTAAAACTGCATTACTCCACAAAGGACTCTCTTGCTCATTTTGTAACAGAGCAAGAAGCTCAAAATATAAGATTAAAGAGAATAATACATGAGCTTTAAGAATCTCTTAACTGAATAACCCTATTAATGACTCAATTATCTATTCAGGCACCTGAAATGACAACAACACCCAACATACCCCAAAGGATCAGGAAAGAAGCACAATTGTTAATAGAAATCAATTCATATATCACTATAAATATTAATAAGTGGCTTTAAATCATAGAGGAATCCTAGGAAATTTCTCTACAATTGAGAAATATATCCCAACAAATTAAATATTTTTGTAAATATCTGCGAAGGGACCTATAATATGATCAACAATTTGTTGTAAACGATTTAAATATATTTTTGAATAAAATCAACTCTCTTAGTCAATTTTAGAGACATCAACAAGGTTTTCCCGCCCTAAAAGAATTAAACAAATCAAAGAAGGATGGTATGTCGAGATTAAAATTCTTTGAGACATAGTTATTGAATGTTCAAGTGTTGATGGCTATAGAATTAGTAGCTTTTTTAAAGCCATTAAAGTTGTTGAAGGCCTTAAAGGCCCTTGGATGATTAGGGACTCTACGATAACCCTTAAGAATGTTTTAAAGGAAGAATTCAACATTATTAGAGTTTCATCGGGGTATGACTTCAACAATCTAGCCAAGTTTCTTGAAGCTCAAATCAAGAAGTGGCTAGTCACATTCATCAATGGTAATAACAACCAAATGGCTAACATTGTGTAATTTCAATAAGATTCCAAATATATAGAAGATGAAATATTTGCTTTGAGAGTGAAGCAAGATATAACCATCCCGCCTATGAAAGAGTAAATTGAAGAATGGATCAAGAAAATATTGAATGAAGGGATTGATCCAAAATAACCGCTTAAGTAGTTAGGATAACAAACAATTAAGGAACCAATTCTATTTAACTTCTTTGACAACAATTGCATGAAGAGAAGAGGGACTATTCATTCCATATGTAATCCTTCTACAAATTTGCAAGTGTTTATTTTATTTTGAAGCAATTTCCTAATATCTTCATAGTCTTTAATTAATCTAACTTTATTGAATTGTTACACGTTTTTTAAAGCCAATCCCTGACTATGTTTCCTCCCTTTCTTCTAGGAACCTTTATCATTACTATTGGTCCACAGGAGCCTAATCCTAGTCTTTATGGATGAATACATTTTATTTTTACAATTAGGTAACAAGATTGTATAACTATGCTTTAGGCACTTGACTTTATTCTAAGACTTTAAGCTCGTAAGATATTTTTTAACCCTCACAAACAACTTATTTTTGGAAATCATTTCATTTGTGATTATGAAACTTTAATTTCAAAATAAGAAGTAGGAGTCTCATGATATTTTCCTATGCTCCTAATTCCAAATGCATGATATCATTTTATAGTTCTTTGAGTGTATAGACCAATGTGTTCTATTTTTGTCTATCTGAATTTGCATATATGTTTCGTCACAATTGTTCATGGGTTACAATGTGGAATGAATTTGTGAGAATACAATTTATTTGTTATTATTTTATTCTTTATTTTGAAGAACACCTGGTCCACTCACAAGTGTATGCATTGAATGCTTAATCTTTAATATTCAATTTGTTAGAAACTTGGCAATTAATAAGAAAGCAGCGGGGGGGTGGGGTGAATCAGTAATTCTATCTTTTAACAATGGCTAATTTTAATTATTTTTAATGATCTCTTAGCCTCTTCTTTAACAATGAGAAGAGATATGTAGATATTCAATAACTAAACATGAAAATTAAAACAAGCACACCAACAATACATAGACACCATATATAAGTGGAAACCCATAAAGGGAGAAAACCACAAATTTTGTTTTGTGTTGGAAATGCACCCACCCCCTCCCTTTTCACATCAGCTTTTGTAGGCACCCACCTATAGGAGACTTCAACCTTTATTTTCTTTTGAAAACTAAAATTTGATGGGAGAACCCACTCCCTCTTCTTATAGGCTACAACCTATTCTTTTTTCAAGCTACCACTTGAAAGGAGACACCAATCCCCTAACAAAATTAAAAATTTACTTTGTTGGTTTACATGGTCTTTGAATTATGAGTTCTTCCTTTTCTTTGGCTCATTTTTGTACTATGTCTTAGCCCCTTTATCTTCTTTGCTCCTCCATCTCACTTTTACTTCTCTTCCTCACTATATTTCTCTCTTCTCAAGCAATTTTTGAATTAGGTCTCTCCACAATTCAATCAACTAGTTGTTTTATTTTCAAAAACATCAATGAATATATGCCTCTCGCTATATGTTAGCATTCCAACATGGAGATTTGAAGTGATTTAGTGGGCCACACATTTGTTTCACATTTTTCCAAATTTTAAAGATCAAGACAAAATAAAAATAAAATAAATCGAGTAACATAAGCCAACTCCAATGAGTTCTTAAGCCATGCCATGGGTAAATGATCTGATAATCACCCTATGAGTGACCTCAGTTGAAGATTTATTAAACAAAAGGTATTACAGACTCATGTGTTGGTGTGTGTTCTGTGCTATTCAAGCAACGAATCGATCAGATTGCCAATACATAGACATTTGAATGGAAAGACAACAGAGAAATACAGTAAGCAACACAAAGGCACAAACAATTTTTAATAAGGAGTTCACCCTATTCTCGAGGGCTACATCTCTGGTCCAGCTCTCAGTGGTGGCCTTGTTTTATTGTGTCTTTAAGCAGAGAATTATAAATACAGGGACTCAATGCGAGTTCTCCTGAAGTAGGTTTTGCTAGGTAGGGTGGTTCTTGGATTCCCCAAGCCACTCGGAGTACACAGACTCTTGTTCTTCCTACCAATTCTGTGACCCTCGGTCTACAGTGGAAAGAGCCAAATGTGATGCTCAATCGAGACAGATTCCTCTATGGGAAGGCTTGAATCTTCAAGCTCTCTGGTGCTCGATGTTGCCTATGGTCAGCTCGGCCCTCTGTCTCCTCTGCATGGCTTTACTTTTCTCTTTGTTCAGTCCTCCTCTCGAGTTCCTTGTTTACTATCTCTCCTGGTCGCTTGAACTCCTCTCCAAATCCCCCTTTCAACTGTCTCTATTCATGGCTTTAGCCATTCGATCCTTATTCCTGTTCAGTTCCTCTCCCGCCTGCGTCGATTGACATTCTGCAGCTGTGCTTGGAGTTCCCAGTTCGACATCAGTATGAACAGTTGGGAAGTGGCCACATGTCTCCATCTAACTGGTGCTAGCATGCTTCGTCGGTTCGTTTCTTCCGTTACATCATGTATGCATTCTTTCTCCACCATGGCGGTCAAACGGACTCCAAATCCATTTAGAACACAGCTTATTCCCCTGTCGATTCTGCTTCCTCCATCATGCGCAATCTCAGCTATCCGATCTGGGCTCCTCCAGATCCAATGTCATACACACATCGAGCGCGGTTGACTTACTCGATCGATAGTGCGCGATCACAAAGGTTTTTCTCTCACCTCTGCTGACGTGCATCGATCGCTGAGTGGGATCGCTCCGCTCTCCTCCAAAACCTCTTACCGCTCAAGGGCGCCCCAGTCGATACCGCCGGTTTTCCAGAGCGTGGGTCCCACCTCCACTCGCGGTTCTATGGCCCCCAACACGACCGAGTGCTTAAGGCTTTTCCATTTTAGCCTTGTTTTCCCAGCGATTGCGCATCAAAATCGCCTCTGTTTCCTGATCTGGGGCTCCCAGGGGATGCTTTGACCTCCTGCACAATCTCCATGGGCCTCGATTAGCACGCTTTGACCGAGGTCCTCATCGTTCCAAGTTGGCAGCCATTGCCACTGGTTCAAGACGTTTTTTATCACCGTTTCGGAATTTTCAAAGATTTGTTCAACTCGATACAGTAAAGGTTCTTGACAGTCTTTTGTGGATCCTATTGGACACCTAATCCTAAATGGGTTAGTGTGGAAGCGGAACAGACTAAGTAGTCCAAGGGACCTTGGGTTGTGAATCCCAATGGTCACCATATTGTACTATAAATGTACATCTATTGTTAATAAAAATGTAATGCAAGCTTTATCTTTCCTATTCTTTCTCGCTGACCATGTCTGTTTAACATGGTATCAGAGCCATGATGTGTGGCCTGTTTTCTCTGAGCAACTGATCTGAGTTGCCTTGAATAGTGTTGGCCCAGTCTTCATTACCTGAAAGAACGCCTGCCTACCTGCCTGAAGCTGCATAACTAATTTCTGAAAGAAACGTCTGCCTGAAAGAAACGCTGCCGTTGCATACCTAACATCTGAGAGAGTGCCTGAAGGTAACGCTCTTGAATTTGCTGTCTGGCATTAAAAAAAAAAAACGCTGAAACAAATGTTCGGTGAAAACAGTCAAATATCCGCGCGCCCCAGCGCAGGGGTATCACTGTTCTTTATGGTTTAACTATTCTCTGGTCACTGTTTTAAACGCTTCCATGATTGCCACGATTCCATGATTGACCTCTCCTAATGTTCCATGCAAAAGCGTTTCAATTATGATTATGTCGATTCGCTTTCCTTCACCGTTCTCAGGCCATTACTAACCTTCACTGCTATTCATTATTATTCTCTGCATACAAAACGCTATTACATTCAATCTGATCGACCACTGGTTCTCGACATTGAATGGACATGATTGCGTTTAATAAAATTTGAGCTATGATTCTGTATATGGTCGTAGAAATCAGTGTTATGTAACTTGGAATCGCATGAAGTGCTGACGGTTCCTTGGGAAATTTCTTCTTTTATTTTCAAACGATCGAGTCACGCGATCTGTGAAGGTTGGTGGTGAAAGGTTCAGTCTTCCGAGCTTCCTTAGTGAATATTGCGCTGCTCAAACCTAAAATCCAGATACTTTCTTAAGAGATTTATGGTTTATTTTGCAAATGACTGTGTCGTGAAACCTTCCTTGGGGAAAGTTAGCAGTGAATGGTTGGATATTCTGAGCTTCCTTATTAAGGGTCAAGCTTTGAGGAATGACAATCCATAGTTCATTTCATGTAGAATTACGTATACGCAGGGAGTCAAGTGATGCGCATATTATAAGAGTAAGAAGCTCTGAAATAAAGATGAGGTGACTTCGTAAGTTTCACTGTTTTTTAGCTTTGAAAGACCGCCTTGAACCTTACAGTTACGCAGGGTTATCATTCCTGTTGAGGCGTGGTAATCCTTGGACGTGGCAATATATGCGACTGAGATGTGTAACGCTATTGACATAGCACATATATATATATTATGATGTGTAAATCCGCAACAGCGTAACAAGGTGAGTTCCGTCTTTCAGTCTTGGAGGAAGCTGCAGCGTAACAAAGTGATTCTGAATGTAGCAGGCAGACAGATATAATTTACTGTGCATATATACATTGCTGATTCTAAGGGTCTGTGAGTTCATAAAACAGCAAGTCTTTGTTTGTCGATTGCTACTTACAACAGTATAAGGAACGAAGAGATATAGCTGCCCACCTGTAATCATAGCCGGCGATTTATATATATATACCAACCTGCCTATGGTTTGTCGGAGCCATATATATATATATAATATATATATATATATATACGAGTCTTTGTTAAGAATGAAGGGTAGCCTATAACCAGCGTCGGTTCCAAAGAAAGGAGAAGACTTGTTGTGTAGGCTGGGGCGCTCTCCCTTGTGTGACCAGGGGATAAGAGATCCCTCCCATTCTTGTTCTTCTTGGTTCATAACTCGTAAGAGTTTTGCAATCAGACTAGTAAGTTTCACGCATGTAACTTCATTGTTCTGTCTTCTGGATAACGACAAATTTTTCCACACATTTGCTGCACATTATGACACTATTATGTTACGATGGGTTTCAGTAAGGTTTGGGGCAATTCAAAGCTTTGTTTTGTCAAGGCTGTTGCTTCAGATAGACAGAGGGTGTAACTAGGATAAGGCTAATCTTCTAAGTAGAGCTAGTCCAGTCAGTCGAAACTTGAAACTGACTCTGTTATGTTAATATAAAACTTCACTTCACTCATTTACATGGTATCATAGAAAACAGTTGGATCACAATTCAGTCACCATGCAGAGATAAATCTATGACCAGAATTTGCGCTAATTCCCAGAAGCTGAGCTGGGCATTTTCTCTGCTATTGACTGTGAATAAGCAGGCCAGAGCTGAAGGTCTTTCAAATGCATAAGAGTGCATTATGCCAACAAGTGTTTGACAGAAACTCTCACTGATTTTTTCTTCAGTCCCAGTCGATAATGACTTCTATTGCTGGCGCAGGAACCATTGTCGAGTTAGTGGTGCGGATTTCTGTAGCAGAGTAAGAGGCTTGTCACTCTTGGCATACTTATTAGTCCATTGGTCACACGTCTCCAGGCTAATGTTATGTCTTTACTGCTTTGTATTTTTTAAAATATCGGATTGTGTTTGTGAATCATATCATGAACTAGTTGAAAGTTGGGTTTTGGTGCCATCTTATGTTTTAAAGAATACACCTACAGCAGGCCATGTACCCACTTGTTATGAAAACTGAAACTCAATGAAGCAGTGTAATTCTTGTTTGAATATTGTGAAAATATTTCCAGTGGGTGAAATGTCTTAAGATGAAGATTTGATCAGCATTATGAAGTGAATTTGAAGCAATTTTGAAGACATTTTTTGGCAGTCATTCTAGGAGCAGTTTCTTGTAGAGATTTGGAGCAGTTTCTTGTAGAGATTTTGCATGATTTCCATAGCAGCCAGATGCTCTGAAGTTTGAAGTTGAGGACAACACTCATCTTCACATTTATATATTTTTTTGCATTGGTATATCCCAGTTTAATAGTGATGTTACGCTCCATTTCATTCTTGAAACGAACTATGGACTGTTGATTTACCATGTGCCCAATTGAACCAATGTTTATTGTAGCTTGACGAGAAATGTTTATTATAGTTTAACTTGGTAACATCCAGCTTACTCAGGTCCTGCTCCATCAACCACTTTCACGACATTGTTGCCACTTGACAAGCCCTTACAAGATCTTGTAGTAAGAGTACAATATTATTTTTCTGTTGATGTTGCCTCAGTTGTGTTTTTTTAAGTGACATTGAAGAAAAATGGCCAGACTTGAAGATGCATTAAAGTTATTGAATATCCTAATTCATTCCACTGTTGATGAGATGGTCAAAGTTAACAAAGAAACTCTCTTTGACATCCAAACCTCTCTGCAAACTGCACATGAGA